>JAEKIV010000006.1:0-182842 GCA_016801325.1 Hypholoma fasciculare
CATAATAGCACACACTTTCGTCTTATTAGTGCCCTATGCACACTTCATAGTGCATAATTTTTCATGTGGGGTTTTCCTGATGTCACTCATGTGGGCGCGTTCATAGTAAATTCATACTCCAGCCACCAGTCAGGACTCAGGAAAGTCAGAAACGGAAACAGGCAAAATTGGATCTGGGTGGTTTGAATGGGTAAAAGCAAATTGGATCTTTGGGTAGAGGTATTATTATTGTGCCCTTCGCCCGGTATATGCACATCATGCATTACAATTTACACTTGAGTTTTAACTTTTTGTTTTCTCGAGGCCCGAGGGAAAAAGTATGTCACAGTCGCCGCGGGGATTGAACCCAAGACCTTGAGGTAAAAAAGATCACTATGTAAATATAACGACCCCCATTTTCTGTTATACCAACATAGCAATTAAAATAGCATATCGGTCATGGGATTCATGAGGCTTGAAGTATTCCTTTGGTGCACAGATCCACGAAACAACTACAATGAAGAAAATTCTCTACATTTTTTTACGTGATATAAATCAAATGTGGGTTCACCAGGGGACATAGGCCACCGAGACCTATGCAAACTTCTAAGATGTCAGTCTTGCCACCATTATCGAAAACTTGTTTTTTCTTCTGCTAAGCGTATTCAGCCCCAGACGCCTTGAACAGTATTTTGTGAGGCTTTTGGGGGGTATTAGGGGGTATTTATGGTTAAAGTATGTACGTGCGTACGCAATCATCGCGCCGGAGCGCGCGCTCTTCCGAGGGCTGGTACGCGTCGCACCGCACGTACTGCATCTCGACTCTCGAGGTTTCTCCCACGGAAAATCTTCCGCAAACTTGACAGCTGCAAATATAAACGCACTGGTGTATGTGAGTCCTCCACTACTAAGCTAGGGAGTCCCCGTGCGACGTGATTATCTGTACCTGTATGTTGCCTGTATGTAATGAATCATTACAATAATAAGTATTAGAATTTAGATTTTAGCAGGGATTCAGTAAGAATAATTAAATAGCCAGAACAAAAGAGTACAGTCTGTTCTGGGTTGGATCTTAGACGGGATCGAACCCAGAACGTTAATGAGACTGTACCCTATAAACGGCATGTTGGTTCAAATAGGTCCGCCACTTGAACCAACGTGCCATCTGAACGTGGATGAACCGGCAAAGCCTATGTATACTTCAAATTGATGTGCACAAAGTTTAAATAAATTTAAGGTGTTCTTTCAATGGAACACCACAAAGTCACATCCAATACAAGTCCAGTGTGCGCAGCTGATCGCCTGGTGGGTTTCCCAGAGAACATAAAATTGATCCAGCATTTCCCAGAGAAATTCCGCGTTCGGACGGCTGGGTACGAGACTACGCCGCAGAGTAAAGGGCTAAACTTCGAATATAAAAAAGATATAAATTAGAAAAGTGTGCCCGTCGCTGGCCTGCGAACTGCTGTAAAGCACCGCCTGCAAGTCACCATATCAAGGATTCAAGGCATTGATGAGTACAGAAATCCTGGCCTTCAAATCTAGTAAATGTATATTTTCCCTCTAGCTTAAAGGCAAATCTCCCCCAAGGTTGTGTTTGCGTTTCGACTTTATGGTCCCAGAACCTGATTTTCTCTTGCTTGGCCGCATGCCCGGATTTAGGCGTATTGCACATTAGTTTAGGTGATTTTTTGTGTAATTTGCGGTAGTGGTATGTACGTGCGTACGTAGATATATAAGTGAAGGGATTTTAATATTGTCAGCGGGGTAGATGAACACAGAACAGTGTCTAGTCCACATCCATGCGTCCGCGCCTCCGCGCCCCGCGCCCAAGATGGCGCGCAAGCGGGCTTATCATCGGCGGCTCGTCGTCGTCGTCGTCGCCCTCGCCCTCCGCGCCGTCCGCATCCGCATCCTCATCCTCGTCTACCCATTCGTCTTCATCTGGGTCAAACATCTCCGGGTCATACACCTCGACCTCGTCCTCCGAGTCCGACGGCTCGAAAAACTCGAGCTCCGCGAGGTTCGCGCGCAGCCACCGCTCTTCCTTTGCTGTCACGCGGTCCATGTTGCTCATGAACACGCGCGTGAGCGGCACGCCAGCCGCCTTGCGCGCCACGACGAGCTCCTGCACGCGCGCGCCGTCCGCCTCGTTCGTCGTCAGCGTGTCGAGCTTCGAGCAGAACACCGCGGGCAGCTTGAATCCCGCCACCGCTGCCGCAGAAGTGGGAGGGGTTGCCTCGCTGCTTGTACGTACGTGCCACGGCACCGTGCGCGTGGGATCCACGAGCTTCTCGAAGAGAATATCCTCCTCGTCGCCGACAAGCTTGATGTTGAGACTCTTCAGGTTCGCAAGCTGATCCAAGAAGAGGTCCGCACACGCGACGCTGCACGGCAGGCCCGCAATCTTCAGGTGGTCAATGTGCTGCAGCAGGCCTTCCGTGCGACCATTCACTGGCCGAAGCAAAGCGCGCACGAAGTCCGAGTAGTCCTCCTCGTCGAAGTTGAGCAACAGGCCCGTCGCGGCGGGCAGGTCGAGGTGCTGCACGAGCGCGGACGCGTACGCAACGTCGTGGAACTGAATAGCAAACTCGTGCAGCGACGCGATTGTGAGCGGCGTCGCGCCCCAACCGCCCTCCTCGCGGTCCGCGTCGAACTCGACCCCCGGAGCGAGCTGCGGCCCAGAGAGCGAGAGCGTCAATGTGTGCAGCTCGGGAGAGTTCTTGATGATCTTCTCGAAGGTCGCGTACGAGGGGCGTACGTCCTTCGCGTGGAACGAAAGCTCGAGGTCGCGCAGGCCGTTGAGGAAGTTGGGCACCGCCGCGACCCAGTCAATGTGCACGCCCCAGAGCACAACGTCCTTCAGGAGGGGGGCATGACCATGGAATGGCAGGAAGGCGGTCTTGTCGCCCTTGAACGTCTCGTATTCATCGCAGTCTTCGAAATGGAACATCTGCAAAGACTCGAGCAGAGGAGCGGCCGGAAGCTTGTGGAGACGCGACAAGAGCAGCTGCACGTATCCGTAGGTACTTGCACGGAACTCCAATGAGCCCCAATGCGCGACCTCCGGTTCAATCAAGTCCAGAATCGAGGAGAGGTCTTGCTGAGACAGGAAATAGATTTCTTCGTCCTCATGATCGTCATCCTCGTCCATGTCTTCGCCTAGGCAATGTGGGTCGCCACAGCCAACCGAGAGAGCAACATGACGCGCCTCCTTGTCTTTTGAATAGAGTGGGTGGTCGGGATGGTCCTTCTCGTCGAGGTGCTCCGGAAGTGTACAGTCAATGGAAATCGACAACGGGAGGCCCTGAGAACGAGAAATATACGTGCGTGCTTTTTCAAGGTTCGGCCGCGCAACGAATTCGAGCGACGTCCACAGTATATGCGCGTCCAGCGCAACCGCGCGCCAACGTTTGCACACGTGCGATACGAGCACTTGAAACGGGACGCGGATATCTTCGTCGTCCTCGAACATGTCCGAGTCGGAGCTTGCATCCGAGTCCATGTCCGAGTCAAACGGCGCAGTGTTGGGAGTCGCTCCCGCGAATGAAGCGTCCTCCTCGCCGTTTTCATCTCCGTCTTCCTCTTCATCTTCGAAATCACCGTCGTCCTCGGAATCATAGCCATTTATTTCGTCTTCAACTTCCTGGTTGACGCCAACAGAAAAAATGTACCCAAGAATCTCGTCGGGGAGGTCATTAATGGGGCATTTGCCCTCCTTGGGTGGCTGGAACGGATTGTTGGTGAGCATCTCGTTGGTGATAGACCACAATGCTTCCTTTGGATTCATTTGTGGGTTATTGTTCAGCGCGGACGCCAAAGAGCTTGAAATTTCGCTCTGCAGGCGTTTTTCGTGGCGGGCGTTCTGGGAAAGGACGCGCAGTTTGGCAGGCATGTTCGTAGGTGTCGTGGGGCGATGAAGTCGTGCACTTCTCCGCGGGGTATGCAGACTTTTATGTGGGAGAGAACGTGGTGATTGTTAAGGGGAATGTGGAGGTGGAGGTCCGAAGGCGAGTCTAATGGCGTGCGGCAGTGCTTGCACAATGCAAAAGTTGCAATCTCTGCTCGGAAATGAATCTTATCGTCACGTGCTTCTCGATCAACCTAAATTTCTATCATTATCGATCAAAAATAGCGGCCCGGAGGCTCCTGGACGCCTGAGGCCAACTTGAGGCGCTTACTTCGCCACCTCCAGGCCATTGCTTTCACAGGGGGGTAGCCGGGTAAAGGTAAAGGAATAGTAGGTCGATGCAGTACTACTGCGCATGTATAGCATTGCACAGCATTATTAATACAAACGCTATTTACGATATCGCCAGCGTTTCACGCAGAACATTTAAACGGCATCTAAGCGCGCGTTGAGACAGCGTGCCACACACCAAAAGGTGCTCTTGTGACAATTGCAAAAAACCTATTACAGTTTAGGTAAATTATGTACTGGAATCGTATAAATAGACGCGGGGCCTGCCGTAGAACCTCAAAAACAAAATAGATCCGTAGAAGCGATGTTAAACCCAAAATATAGCGACATAAATACCAAGAGCCTCGACTAAGGCAGTGTCCACGAGCCAAGGTCCGGTCACCTCACCTGCTTCTTAATTTCCCTCTTTTTCGTAAGGGAGACCCAAAGCCGCTTCAGATCCATCCACAAGGCTACAACGATGACGACGGCGAGAATTGGAAGGGCTATTTTCCAAAAGCTGTGAACAGTGCATTTAATGGCAATTTGGCGTGAAGGAATTCAAGGGTCACATACAATAGATCGGTATGCATTATTGCCGGGAATGGCATAAAATTCATGCCCTGCGTAGAAATTAGCGAATGGATCGGTAAACTGATGTCCAGCTTACAAAATATCCAGTCAATAATGACAGTGGTAGAAAGATGATTGTAGTCACTGTGAGTCTCCGCCTATGAGCCATAAATGATGTCAATATCTAGTATCGGGAGCCCCAAATTAAAATACACGTACATGACGTTGTTCATCTCGTATGATTTGATCTGAGTCGCTATCAGCAGGTATTCCCCCCAAGAAATTAAGACTGACGTTGAAGCTGAAGGCAATCAAATTTTCTGCGATTCCAGAAAAGGTATCAAAGCTACTAAGAACATATTCTATATGGTCATACGAATCGGCCTGTTGAAGTTCATAAGTAAATCATCAAAGCATCGCGTAAAAACACTGACCAGGTATATTTTCGATTTCGCGCTCATGAATCCCTTCACTTTGATATCTGCATCCGTAAAATCAATTAAGGCTGCAGCCCGATCATCATCATAGCGCCGCAGGCTATATATAAGGGTTTTAATGGGTTCGAGCGAGCGTTTGTACATAGATAAGTCCCCCGAAAGGATGTGCACTGTTGCCGTTCTGGTCAGAGGTAACGAAATATATCAAAGATCCAGACTCACGTTCTCGTACAGTACTCATGTGTAAGCTAAGGAGAACATCTCGCTCGTATTTCTGTATTTTAGTGTTGTATTGATCCACGACTTGTATTGCGTTGTCAACGACTGTTAGGAAGACGTCATCATTAGAATTTCAACAGGAATAGACTGAGATGGTATTACTGAGGTCAATCAGAGCGTAAAGAAGGAGCGAAGCGTCAGCGGATTTTCTCAAAAGTGTATCCCGGCTTTTGAGTCGGTAAGATATCGGAGCGGTGAAACTCAAGTTAGGTGTGGGTCGGAAGGAAATGACAGTGCCTTCGAGTAGTATGTTATTGACAAGTTCAATTTTTGCTGACACTCAATAAAACAACTTACCGTCTCTCATCAAAAAGAAAAACATCGATGATACATCGACGTGCACCCTTGATTCCTGAGAATGCGTATGAGTAGATATATCGTAGCATATGTCCGTCAATTACACTTTTCAGGAGGGCAATGATAGCCGCATTTTTCTTGTTTTCCTTTTGTTGAGCTTGGATCTGCAAGAATATAAACACGAAATTATTTGGGTCAAGAGAGTTCACACCTTATTCTCCCTCGCCGATAACACTGTGAAGCGACGGCTGTGGTGAGTCAATTGTTTATCCTCAACTACCTCCTTGATGTCGACTCGACTAACGGGCAGTAACGAATTCTTTCCAAGTGGTTTCATTTTGTTGAAACCCCCGGACTTCAAAGACAAGGGAGCATCAGTTTCGGACGCTGCTTCTGCTTTTTCGCTGGGATTGAAATCTGACATTGGGACAGGTGAGCTGGTCCGAGTGCCTGTATAATCGTTATCATCGTCGTCGGAGGTGGCAGGGCCGTTACCCAATTCGTGGCACACAATGTGCAGAAAAAGGTGCTGGGGATAATATTCTGCCTTAGACCGATTCTGCGAACGTGATAGCAAAACGCTTTCCAGAGCCAGGGGATGCAGGTCTACGCATGAATGAATACTCTGTCTGTGTCATTAATTAAGATGTAGATGAAATAAACGCACCATATTTGATCGACACAGCCTTGAACACGTCCCAGCTTACTCCACCGATGTTGATCCATCGTACCCTCACCCACGGCTCTCTTTCATTTGATTTGGTTTGCATGAGGTCGACGAACTCTTTGTTGTTCAAGCGTCGCGAGTTACTCCTGACCGCTGAATAGTCAACGACCTCGATATCACAGTCTTCTAATATATGCTGGTATGTTGCATTCACGTCAGCCCTTCGCGGGTCGATTCCTGGTTCCGCGCCGACGGTTCTACTGTTAATGAGAGTGGTGCCGCGGTGCATCGCGATCACTTTGTGCACCAACTTCTTGAACCGTTCCCTAGGATGAGGGGGCACCGTGACAGGCGTGGATAGACTATGGGACAAGAACCTGGCGCGGAAAGACCTCTTGGACCGCCCACTCGCCAAGCTGGCGATGTCGAAGCGGTGCTCACGTTCATGGCCATTGGCTTCTCCAAAATGAGGGTGCTGAACGGGCTGAGTGGTATCAGGGGATGTTATGGCGGGCTCTTCCTCTAGGTCTGGCGTTAACGACCTTCCTACAGAATCAGTCAAGCTGTTCTCGCGAGGCATCTTCAGAAGATACGGTGAGCAGTTACAGGGCGCTGATGGGTGTTAGTGGGGCAGAGATGTGGCTCTTCGAGGACAACGCCAGGCGATGTCCACGCATGATATACCCTCGTGTTGACAACAGAGATGGTCTTTTTATAGATCGAATTAATTTTACCGTTTTCCATGTAGCCCATCCCATGTTTTAGTTTCTTAAAATAAAAGATAAGAGGACGAGCTACTATGTAATAGTTGGGGAAATTTTTCACCTAGAGATTACACCACGCAATTTTCAATGCACCGCGACCAGAGTCTGTTAACAATTCGAGAAAAATTGAATTAAAGTAGAGAAACGCAACCAGTACTATTCCTCATCGTTTACTGTTCGTTTCCGCTTCTTTTTCCTTTTCTTTTCTTCGATGTTTTTGCTGTCGTCCAGTGCATCGGGTATCGAATTACTTTTAGATGTCCTCTCTTTCCTTTCTTTTTTGACTTTTACACTTTCAGGCCGCTGAGGCACAATCGCTGGCTGCGAGGATGATTCTTCAATATCAGCTCCAGATTCTCGAGATATTCGCAGCGCTTTCAGTCTTTTCTTCTGCTCCCGTCTCTGCTTCCGTTCAGCCTTGCTTTCTTTGACCCCGCCAACTTGTTCTATTCCAATGTTCGCGTTCATAGAAGTACTCGCTTGGAGATCGTCAACCACATTTTGGCTTTTGTGTTTTGACGATTTCTTCTTCTTCTCGTCTTCGGCAGCTGCTTCCGCTTTTCTCTCCTTTCGCCGACGCTTGCGCTCTCGCCTGGCTTCGTCATCCTCCATATCGCTCTTCAAAGGTTCTTCGACCTTTGCATGCCTTTTCTTGCAGGACTTCGATACTTCAAGATCCACCGATACCGTGTCGTGTCCTGCTTTAATTTCGATGTGTTCAGTGACAATTACACTTTGAGGTTTGGGATTTTGTTTGTCAAAGGCCTCTGCAACCAGGGCAGCGAGTCGTTTCTCCTCGGCAGCGATGGTTTCAGGTCCTAGGACAGGACCTTTGAAGAATTTAGAGTATAGACCCCGCCGCGCGGCATCTCGTTTGGCATGTGCCATCAAGGACAGACGAGGAGCAGATTCATCGGGAGTGACGGTACCAGAGGTGGCAGGAGTTCCTTCAACAGGACGACGGGTAGAGAGGATGCCCGTCGAAGTTCTTTTCAACGCAACTTCATTGGAAGACTGAGTACAAATATGAGAGTGAGATCGATGCGATGCGAAAAGAATACTTGCCGATGCCTCTGCGCTCTCGTCCTCGTCGTCGCTTAAGCATTTTACAACGATAGATTTTGCAGCAGCACTGAACAAGCTGCGAGAAAAACACAGTCAATGATTTATTGACATAGAAAGATTCTATGTCGCATCGCACTCACTGGTCCCAGAACGGGAAGGCTTCGTCACGGTCCTTTCCAAGTCCGGCAAGATTTTTCTTCTGGGCGATGGCAAGTGGACGAGAGATGGCGCCTTCACGTAGCCCGGTGCCCTTTCCACCCCACCCTTGAGCAACCAAGTACGAATGGCCGTCCAAAGGCATGTCGTTGAGGGAGTAGTAAAGCCAAGGTAGAGTTTCGATTAAGTTGAGCAGGAGATTTCATTTCGTTTTGCAGCACCACTGTGAGAGCACGTGCAGAGTTCTTGATGAGATTTGAAGATATCAAGCGACAGCCAAATTCTGCTGCCTGTAGCCGACCTACCGTGACTGTACTAGCTATTATTTATCAACTACATATTGTTGAATGAGCACGACAATTTTCTGTTACGATTTATCACGCTTCAAATCGGAAAGGGGATGCAACGCCCCTGCGAGATAGAACCCGAATTCAGAAATTCAACGTTCATTATCAATGACAACTTAAAAGTCGATCGTTTCTTTCATCTGCTGCATAGGTAGAGGAACGGTAAACGAGAGCAGATAATGATACGGTTGTTCAGTCTGTATACTATCTATTTTTGTTGCACCTTCAGAAGGTCCTTAACATCGTCTCCTGCGACTAAAGTGCAAATATTAGCCACTACATCTAGACGAAAAAGACACAAATATACCATTCAATAGTAGACTCTGAGAGTCGAGCATGATCTTGTTGTTCGAACCTGATAGCTGTGCAGCAATATCACGAGCAGCCTCCAAGCGACGCAGCTCAAGGAAACCTTTGTTCTTGCGAACTGCTTCACCGACAAGCTCGGCGCTGCGGGCCTCTCCCTGAGCCCGTACAATGATAGACTAGTATATTAGATTAGTACGCGCAATAAGTCACCCGGGTGAATGCGTAGAAGACATGCCTGCTTCTCCTGGATAGCTTGGTCAACCAGGTAGGCAGCTCGCAGAGCAGTTTGCTGCGCCACTTGCTTGGCCTCCACAGCATGCGTGAACTCAGTCGAGAAAGCTACGTGAGTGATGGATACATCGTCAAGGATAAGGTTGAAGCGTGTTGCGCGTTCCGTAAGGTTTTCGCGCACAAGTCGCGAAACCTGGTTCATCATAAGGTGAGTGTGTACAAAGGTCAACCATGATACGTACGTGTTCACGTTGAGTGATCAACTGGCTTGCGTTGAATTGGGCAACCACGCTCTTCAAAACCTCATTCACAATAGAAGGAAGGACGCGCTCATCATAGTCCTTGCCAAGCTCGCGGTAGATTGTGGGAAGGGCCTGCGTGCTTGGTCTGGAGAGGACACGACAGGTAATGTTGACCATTTGAAGATCTGATACGCTTGGTTAGCCATTGTACGTGCCTCGGAGGGCCTCTCATCACCTTTTGTACCCGTCAGACTGGCTATGTTTCTAGGCTTGGCTCGGATGTCGAATAGAATGGCAGTTTCGAACCAGGGAACCTTGAGATATAATTTGATTTTGGTTTATAGAATTAGCGATTTGACAAAACGCACGACAAGGTGAGTTCCTTCGTTATACACGTCGGGCTTGATACCGTGTAACCTATGATTCGGCTGTGTGAGCACAACGGGTTTAACGACTACTTGTTGCTATGAACCACCTGCTGTATTTGATAGCACGATGTCCACCATCGACTGAGCAGTATTTTGTATAAGCAAATGAATTCATATACATAGAAAACCCGTACCGTTAAATAGACTTTGGCTAAGCGCAAAGCCTCCCGCAACGAGGGCCACTAGAAGGCCGGTTCCAGCAAATACTCCCTTACCGCCAGGAGGAATCCTTCCACCGCCTCCGACGGTCCTGAGTTGATTTGTGAACCTGCGAAAAGCTTCTTGACCGTCGTTCATTATGTTAAGTATTGTTTGAGAGGGAAGTCGGTCAAAGAGTTAGAACGTTAACTTCCTGCCGAGAGACGCGACAGCCGTCACATGGGTGACGGTATTCCCAGTCCAGTGCTTCGGCCCGACGGCAATTGCACTCGGCACACCAGGTCGGCTCGATCAAGCTGTCTCGACCGTTCAAGAATCAAGACTCCTCTCCTCCTCACATATCACGGGCTCATGCTAGGCTCAGATAATTTGAGCAGCGTTGTATGTTTTTACTGCATCATACGTACTCGGAGCGTCTGATCTTCTGTACTCGGTAGCTCGGATGGATCTCTATTGCATGCTGGTAATGCACCTGCAAAATTGCAGCCTGCCATTCGCATTATGTACGTGAGCTCATTTCCGACGTTTTGGCCCGCAGGATTGTCGTATATTCCCCTCAACTCTATGAAAATTACAAACTGCAATCAGGGGAGGGCTTGAGTGTCCTCTTCGTTGTCATCTGGATTTTGGGAGACCTATCAAACTTAACTGGCGCAATATTAGCTGGTCTTTTACCGACAGTCATCATCCTCGGCCTATATGTGAGCAGTTTGCATATCTATCCCCAATTCGCTAAATAATCTGTGTAAAATAAGTACACGTCGTGTGATCTTATTCTGTTATTTCAGATATATTACTATCGTTCTAAGAAACGCCGATTGGAAGCACATGCTGCTCGAGCAAGTGAGCTCGAGGAGCATGCTCCTCTGTTGGGAAATCAGGGTAATCGCCCAGAGGCGCTAGAATCCGCTAAAACAATCGCCATTCGATACTTGTCGGCTCTGTCATTTGTTGTCTCGGTCGGTGTCGCTGCATGGTGGATCACCAAGGAGGATGAACATGAAAAACATTTTGTCGACCCCACTGACAGCGGATTTCGATGGTGGTTAATTCAATCGCTTGGGTGGTCAAGCGCCTTGCTCTTCGTACGTGTGCATATCCCCGAATCCCTTTGCGTCATTTGATTCATTTCCGTGACCAGCTCGGCGCACGCATTCCTCAAATATGTCAGTCCATGCCAACCTTAAAACTAGACCGAGTCGCTTACTGATCCGAGTATACCCTGAAACCAGTAAAAAACTCCAAGACCCGATGCGAGGGCCTGTCTCCGGCGCTGTTCTTTTTTTCGATTTTCGGCAATACCACGTATGCTCTATCAATCGTGGCGAAAAGTGTAGATAAGGAATATTTGATTAAAAACGGAGGATGGCTGGCTGGTATGTAGTACACATTGCTTGGAACGTTCCCCGAAACTGACGGTATTTGACTTGCAGGCAGCCTTCTGACAGTATTCTTGGATATCTTTGTGAGTACCGCTTTACTAGTAATAATCGTTTTTAAACTCCCATTGACCGATTCCGTGATGCTGTGTTGCCTCCGAAATGCCGTGTGCGCATACAGGTGTTGTGTCAGTTTTCATACTATCGGTACATGGACGAGAACGACTCCCGAATGATCAGCGGGTGATTTTGGACGGTGGCGCGTGCAATGCGGAAGGACATATGCCTGTATTCCCAGTACTAGTGTTAGATCTATTTTATAGCGACGAGACAAATGTCCGATGAGGAATTCTCGAGCTCCATCGTTGTCAATCATCCGAATGGGCGAGAGTTTTTCGGAGTATTGCGCTGGCTTAAGTTTGGGGAATGAGGCCCGAGAAATCGGCCTGGAACAAGATTGGAAGACCGAAGTAGACTTTGTCCGACCAAATAATAGCGAAGCGTCGTGGACATTCGCCTCGTTTTCCTCCTCGTGTCTGGGATATTCATTCCAAAATCCCACGTTGCAGCTAATCCATCAGCATTTCCTGGATCCCTTGTCCAGCTGCGAGAAAGCCATAGGCATGCTTTCTGCCTCGTGCTTGCGCGGAACACAGGGGAGCTCTTTGGGCAGGTACATCTTTATCAGTAGGCGATCGCTCAATGACTTATAAGCCAGCGCATGTCCATAGCATGGCGCATTTGGTCCTCGCTTGCCGCCACACCCCCGCGGTCGCGGTGCGTTCCCTTCGCCGTTTGCCAGCTTATATATCGCTCAATCCCCCACAGTGCCCCGTCCCCCATATTTAAGCCTTATGTCAACGAGCTACCCTGTCAGAATACCTGCGAGCGCATTCACGAGCCCAAGACGACGAAAGCCCTCCCTTAAAAATTATGGCCATATCCCACCCGTGGTCTTGAAGCCCTCCCGCATTTCCAATGCAGACGACGTCTATGTTCCTCGTCCTCCGACGTTCATGTCTATCTCATATCTTCGTGAGGCAATTTCGACTATCGATGTCAAGATGATGGCCCTTGTCAAGGAACGAGCAGAGCTAGAGACAAAATTGGAGACTGCGGTCCGACTGCAATCACCAGTCCTGCGGCTTCCTAGCGAATTGCTGTCGAGTATATTTTCTATAGGCGTTCTCGGGATGGGGGATAAAGATCCTGTAATGGTGCCTACTCTGATGCTGGTTTGGTGCGTAGCCTAATAGTATTCCTTTCCCAGTGATTAACTTGTGCGAACTAGTCGATATTGGGCAGAAGTGGCACTGAACACACCAACGTTGTGGGCGAAGATCTCAGTAAGCCCACTCGACTCTCTGCAGAAAGCGCAGCGGCGTCTGTCGCGATCCAAATCCTGCCCACTTCACGTCACGGTAAACTTCGGGGCCCGGATAGAATATATCCAAAGCGTCAACGAGCACATCATGCATGCTATGGACTTATTTCGGCCGGCTCTGTGGCGCATGAAATCCTTCAGCCTCACCGTGCCAAACCGCCACCAAGCATATACAGCACTCCGGAATTTTAACGGGGATGCTCCGATTCTGGAGGACCTCTCCATTCATGTTCATCTTTCGATGCAGGACGATCCATACTCCAAGTCGATAACGCCTCTCTTCAATGGCTGCACTCCTAGACTTCGCTCGTGCTCTTTCACGTCATTCAACTTCGGATGGGACTTGGCTACCATGAAAGGGCTGCGCGTGCTCAAACTAGGAGGCTACTTCAACTCGTATACGCCATCGGCATCGACTCTTCTTGACATCCTTCGCCAATGTCCGGAGCTCGAGGAGGTGGCCCTGCGGAATATGTCGGACGTCGACTCCAATCCCTGTGCTATGGTTGTCGTCGAGGATATGGACGCACCAGTCATGAATAAGATACATCTTCCCCGGCTGAAGAAGATGTCGTTTTACTACTCCGGAATCGCTCACACCCGCGAGCTCATGAGCCACATTTCGTTCCCTAATCTGGAGTCTTTGGAGTTGGCCTACCTGGAGAACGTATCCTCCCTCTTGCACCTGCTATATGTGCAAGCTCTGACAAGACTCCCACTGAAGTCTCTTCGCATCGAGTCCTGTCTTTTCAACGAAATGAAATTCGTGAACTTAATTCGCAAACTTCCATCCATGGTTACCCTGGAACTCGTTGATATCGAGGACCTCACCTACATCACTCTCAAGGTCGGCTATGTCCTTACCTTGCTCCATTCTCATGCATTGATACCCCAGCTCCTCTATTTTAGGCCTTATCTTCTCCTCAGCCATGGGCTTGCTCTCGTCTTGAAAACGTAACACTCGACAGATGTACCTCCTTCGATTGGGATTCGCTCCGCGCTTTCGTCGAATCCCGGCTCCCGGCAGACCCCCACGCTTATAAACGTTACCACACTAGCACCGCGTCGCTCTCATCTTCAGCATCCACGGCTGCCGCGAACTACGCACGGATGAAAAGTCGACAGACAGGCCAAGCTGCTCTGCTTGCTGCTCCACATCGCGTCGAAATGATAGACGTTACACGCTGTAACCAAATCAGCAAAGAGATGGTGCAATGGCTGCGGATGTACGTTGCATCTGTGAAATGCGAACCGGCCAAAGGCATCTGGGGCGAGCCTGCCATGACATGATTCTTTTTCTCTATTCCCCTTCGATTCTCTCTATTTCCCCTTTAGATTACGGCAAACCCACACGAGACATTTTTGGATATCTTAATTCACGCTCGTCGCTGACCCCTGCCTTGTTCAAAATCTTACTTACGATGACTTATTATATAAATGTAACTATACAACATTCGGAGGGAATATCAATGTATTAGTAGTGCGACTAATCCACATCACATCGGTGCATGAAAACTTTGGAGAAATAAAATCTACCATGGACTCTTCAGCTCCTCTAATAAGGCTTTGCGCTTCTCCTCGTCTTTTCTCCGTTGCCTTTCAAACCCTTTATGTCCACGCCCAAAGACCTGTTTGCGCTTCCGACTTTCCTCCGCTGCCTTGACGTGTGCGGCTAATGCCGCAGTATTATGGGTCACACGTTTTTGAGAGGCTTTGTAGGGCCCGACGGTTTTTGCCTTCAATCCTATGCCTAATCGATCTGATTTAAGCACGGTAGCAATAGGGGTGAGAAGAGCCTTCCGTGCGTAAGGCGAGGGATCCAAAGGCGTCATATGGCCTCCGGGAGCACCATCCGAAACTTCAAGAGCAGCGGCGGCCTCATGTCCCTGGCGGTTAGTCTGGTTGGCGGTGGCACCTGCACTAGCACCCGAACATTCTATTGCTGCGTCTCCCGAATCCGAATCCGAGTCTGAGAGTGTGAGGTCTATCACGTCAACGCTCCGTAATTCACTCACGTCGTCGAAGTTTTCCATTTTCACCTCCACCCTCTGCTGATGCGACGCTATCTTGACGTTATATTGCCGAGATTTGAGCTTGCCCTTGGTATCTATCGGTGCCGTCGGTATCATGTCGCCTTCCGTGAACTGCTCAGCTGTATGTTTCTGGCGAACAACATCAGGGCCCAGCGGCTCTCCTTCAGTCCATCCTGCACGTTGAAGCATACCAAAGCCCTTGTTCGAGGGCCCGATCTCCAGAAAGATGGGCGGGGCGAATTTCTTTTCCGATGGAAGAGGCGGTGGGTGTCGCGCAAGCATGTCTGCCAAGGTACTAGGGGTAGCAGGAGGCACAGGCGAGGACTCGGACTGATGAATAGCATTCATGATAAACCAATTGTTTTTGTTCTTTAATTCTGTCTTCTTGGGAACGGAATTTGTCCGCGGAGCAGCAGTGGACGGTTGGCGTGTGACTGAGCCGCTGTGGGTTGCGGTCTCTGTAGTACGCGGCGAGGCTACTGTGCTACCAGTTCCACTCAGCGAACGATACCATCCAGAGACCGTATTACCCAGCGACGAGCTCTCGCTCTGAGGCAGTTTCGAAGAGCTAGCTAGCCCTGGGGACCATTCGTCGTATGGGATCGTTGCGGCAATGAAGCGGGGCGCTGGCACCTGCCGCCTTGCAATTAACGCCGCTTCGCTTGCCCATGCTCTTTCTGATTCCTCCTCTGTCAGTTGACCAGTTTCTCTTTCAAGCTTCTCTCTATCCTCGGGATTGTAGTCTGAGCGAATATAATGCGCGACTGTAGCCATAGGAGTTGTGGAACGCAAGGGAGCAACGTCAGAGTCAGTTTGAAAGAGCCTGCTAATGGGTAAGATGAGTCACGGGCAAGTGGTGCCGGAAGCTGCCGGTCCGGCTTCGATCACAAAATTAAGCGCTCAAGCAACGCTCAAACAACAATTCGTTGAACGTTGAACACTTGAGTTGCTCTCAGACCAAACTCAGACGCTCATTCAATATCAAAGCTTCCCGACCCTCAATTATTTCAGTCATTCGCAGGGTGTGCTTTGTACAGAGCAGAATTTGATTCATCGGTTCAGAGCCGACCATACTTTCAACGATGGCCTGCATGCTTCGAAATCTCTTGTAATCGCCTGTCCGGAAAGTGGCAGCACATTTTGATCGATCGCCGATCTAATTGGAAAGGTTGAACACTGGGAACGGCAAGACCATTAAAAGACTTAATTGTCTTGTTGACATTGGAGTCGCCTCAAGTTAAGCATGTCTTTCTTGCTTCAAATTCTGTGATTCGGAAGTGGTACGATTTAGTATTCGGATCATCTTAAAGCTGGGGAAACGAAAGTAGTCTCTTGGTGTCCGAAGAGAAGAGTTGAGAAGAGTTAGGAAGATTACACAGCGACTTCCGGTCAAATTGGTTTCTAGAGAACCAAACCCATTGCTCCTTGAGGTGTCGGTAATCAATGTAATAGTTGGTGATTGACCTACTGCAGGCCCAGGTTGGTAGCCAGCTACCACACATAATTTCGTCGACCAAAAATGTGGATGCGAGTGAGAGAAGCTTAAGGGGAAAATGTTGGAGTATCGCTTGGTAGACCTGAACTTGTTTTAGCGGACACCTCGTAGTCTACAAGGGTGAAGGTGAGGAGCTAGAGACTGATATTACCCGGTAATCCTTCGGAGATTACCAGGAGCCGCGTTGTTGACAGGTCACAGTATACATGTCCGACAGAAGGCGACAAAGCGGTAAAGAACGAGCCCCCTTGTGGTTCGAGCGGCCCTTACATGGGGGTACCCATCTACAGGAAAGGGTTGGCAAATTCAGCCCGAGCTTCCCTCAATAAAAGCTAAGTATGTACGATTCGTTGGCTTACCTTGGTCCACTCCTCGCTAATAGTTGGCTAATGCCGGCCAGTCAAGATCAGCGCTCGCCGCAAGTTGAGTAATGAAGTCAATTATTATCATTGCGTCGACCCTTGTTGATGAATATATGCATTCATTCTCTCCAGACGACTGAAAATCTCCTTGCGGATGTTTCAACTGCACGAATGAGTTCCACCCTCATTTACCCGGGCATTGAGGCGGCTTGAGATAGGCAAGAGTTTGGTAGACAACGAGAATGATAAGTGTAACCGGATAAGCCATGACGCACGATGCCCTAGGAATTTAGGCCAGATATACATCAGTTGGTGAACGGTGCTGAAGGTGACATTTTCATCTGCTGTGCGAGAATTTGATCTTACTGCTCTTTCTTCACTGTGGATGGTTTGCCAAGGACAGCGAATATGGATAGCCTATTTCCTTCTAAGGCCCGGCAAATCCGGGGATGGCGGAACAGGGCTACAAAGATCGTGAGGCCGAATTACAGCTGTAGATGTGCAAGGAACATGGTAAGCTATATTACGTCGTCGAAAGAGATGATAACCTTCTTCGTAAGAAACGGTAACCGGTTGACCCATGACCAGACATTCCCGCTGTCGTGAATCGTAATTCCAATTCTGTTATTCAATTTCGCATTGTCTGAAAAGTATCTGTGGCCCGGAGAAACCAATTATTCATTAAGGAAGGCTAGCGTATAAATCACTTTTGAGTGGGGATGTGGAGTACAGGTCGTTATGGCATCATCCCTCATTGTCGGTTCTGGGCCTCCATTGCCTCTGTAAGCGGGATTATGAGCAAAGACAGGTGGGTGATTGTGGGGTGTATGTAAAGGGACTGACCTGCGTTGGATTCGGCGAATCGGGCACCAACTCTTTCCGAATGCTTGATGAATTTCTCCGTGCAGTTCATGATACATGTTTCCTAGCATAATAAATTCAAGACCCCGCATGCCAGTAACATGAAGACTAAAGACCTCTTTGGATGATAGTGCTTTACTAGTGAAATCGTTGACACATGTATTGAAACACTTCTCCACCAGGTTCGAGTACATTCGGAGGAAGTCTTGCATCTATTCGGTTGTTTGGGATATTGATACAACGAGAAAGGGCTAGCAAGTATACCTGGCGCTTTTCAATGACCTTGGTCATTTGAGCCTGCTCCGCCGGGTTGAAATTTGAGAAATCCATTGCAAAATTCTGTCTGTGAGAGAATGGGGGATGGCACGAGAGTGGTGACGAGCAGAAAGCTTGCCGAATGTCGCCTCTCCCGAAAGGGTAGTCCCAGTCACGTGCACGATTTTTTGACCTTCACCTCACTCGGAGTTGTAACTTGTGGCCGGTCGTTGGAGTCAGATTTTGGGACGGATACTCTTTGACTGTCAAAGCTCTCAAAAATCATCGCAGAAGTCCACCTGTCACACCGTCTTGAACTCAATATCCCCTATCAACCGAGTCTCCGTACAGCCTTTAAATTTATCTACCCCGGTTCGTCGAACGTGGCCTCTTCAAACGCTTGCCGTGATATTCGCAGACTATCCCCCGATCTAAAAGTTCCTTTAAACACCTAATTGTACTGAATAGTAAGTACACCACCTTGTACTCTCACGAGGCGAACTTATAAAGCCCTTCTTCTTCTTACAGTGTCCGACCTTGATTCACCAATGTCTTTCAGAGATGCCCTTGCCCGTCTCGAGAACAGTAGAGTAAAGTCTACTAGGCCGCTGGTTCCACCACAGATTCTCCAGGAGGATCTACCTCTGTAACTATCATAAATCTATCAATCGACGATGCGATTAATCGGGCCATCTTTAGTACCCTCCTCTCTGCTCAGACTGTCCTTCAAGCACGTCTTGCTGTTGAGAAAATTCTAAGGGGAGAAGACGACCGACTTCTCGTCGTTGTTGGGTTTGTAATTAGCGCTATGGTCCTAGATGCATGACTCATTTTTTGTAGCCCATGCTCTGTCCACGATATCGGCGCAGCTACGGAGTACGCCAAACTTTTGAAAGCATACGCTGATACAGCAAGCGATGATTTGCTTATTATCATGCGCGTATACTTTGAGAAGCCCCGCACGACGGTTGGATGGAAAGGCCTCATCAATGACCCCGACCTTAACGGCAGCTTCCAAATAAACAAAGGACTACGCATTGCTAGATCGCTACTACTTGACATCAACAAGATGGGCCTCCCTGCAGGCTGTGAATTCCTGGATACGATTTCACCCCAATACACTGCCGACCTGGTCTCCTGGGGTGCAATCGGCGCGCGCACGACAGAGTCACAAGTCCACCGCGAGCTTACTTCCGCCTTATCTATGCCGACTGGTTTCAAAAACTCGACGGATGGGAGCATCGGAATTGCCATTGATGCCTGCCGTGCTGCGAAGAGCGGCCACGTTTTCCTTAGTGTCGGCAAAGAAGGCCTGAGCAGTATTATTGAAACCACCGTGCGTATCTTTATCTTTTTGCGCGAACGCCGGCCATGTCTTGATGAGTTTTTAAATTTAGGGCAACCCAGATGTTCATGTTATCTTACGAGGTGGTTCTTCGGGACCCAACTACAGCGCAGAATTCGTCCGCGAGGCCGGTGCCAAATTGGCGAAGGCCGGCCTAGCTCAGAAAGTTATGGTTAGCGACTGTCTTCTTTCTCTGTCTGATTGTGTTAAAGACAATATCGGCAGATCGACTGCAGCCACGGAAATAGCTCAAAGCAACACGCCAAACAAATTGAAGTTGCTGAAGACATCGTCAGTTTTTTTCTTATTGGCCTCAGTTTTAACTTTGATAGAGAAATAAATTTAGACCCGCCAACTTGAATCTGGAGATACATCGACTCTTATCATGGGTGTTATGCTTGAGAGTAATCTCGTTGAGGGCCGTCAAGATATTTCCTCTAGTGGCCGTGCTGCTTTGAAATATGGTCAATCCGTCACTGATGCTTGCATCTCCTGGGAATCGACCGTCCCCGCATTGGAGCGTCTCAGGGAGGGGGTCCGTGCTCGTCGTGAGCTTGTGAAGAACAACGCACGAAAATAAGTAGAAGGATGCGTATCTTGAGTTTTCTGTATTTTCTCATCGTCATGGCCGTGCTAGATGACATCTTTGTTCATTTTTCAGTTTAGACGTTGTATATCAAGCAAGCAGGAGACCATATGAAAAATATATGTACAGCTTTATGTATTCTAACCCATGCAATGGACACTTGCATTCAGCAACTTGTATTCTTGCGCAGTCAGTTATAGTGTAGCGGCATTTTTAATGAACACATGGCGAAAGACTATCTGACCTTCGAACTCTTCGGCGCGTAGCATTCCATAGCATTGCCTCATCTCCTCGCATAAATTTAGACAACAACATGTACTATTTCATCTAATAGGAGATACATATGTACTCAGTCCCACTGTCCCTACCCAGGTTTTCTTGATGTGTGTTTTCGTTCTTTCAAATTCAAAATTCCAATATATTGCAAATAAATGAACGGTCAAGCCCATGTATATATTTCTTACTATTCCGGCATATTTGTTCAATGAATGAAACACATATCTCCAAGCTTTAAGCCATTGAAAATCAGTCCCGCCCAGAAGATCGGTACCGGGTAGTCACATTCGATCCGTACTTCTCTTCTTTCTGCGTATCAGTGTTTTCTGCTTCTGTCAACATCTGTCAGCGCGTATACCCCACACTAAGTTGCATGCTTATGCGTGACCAGTTATTGAATTCGTCAAGAACTGACCCATTTCTCGTCATGCGGTCTCCCAAAGCGGCGCCGTACATATCAGAAGGTGGCACACTCGGTGCCACGGCGACTATTTTATCGTTTAACTTGACTGTGAACCCCTGATCGTGTTCTAAATCTTTACTTGTCACAGAATTCTCATTATCTTGACCAGCGTGGGTCTTAGTAGTAGCCAGATAATACAGGGGCCGGATACGAAAGTGCCTGTGTGATTGGCGCGCGATAAGCGCCCAGTACCTTTCAGCGATGTCGGTAGCCCTGATTGGACGGATGCAATATTATCGAGGGGCCGTGCTAAATGTACGCACATGCCATCTATACTTAACATCGTGAAAATCTTCGTTCTATGCAGAATGGGGCATGAATATCACTTGGTTCCACGCCGCGGTGTCCAAGGACAAGACATATGACCTGTGACTGTAAAGATATCGATATGAAGATAAGTACCTCCTGCCACCAGTGCTAAGTAGTACGAAGTAATGAGAGTTCACTACAATGTTTCTATTTTCCCTGGCCAAAATGCAGGACCATCTTTGTTCTTCGCGTAAAACGGTTCGTCGTGGGCAAGAAGCACCCGTACCCGAGGGTGCTGCCTCATCAGGGCGTTGATGCGAAGAATGTGCGCCTGTGCGGCTTCTTTGTCTTCGTGAGCACAGTCACTGGAGTGGCCTGCAATGGCTGAATCCAGAGTGAGCAGGCTCCAGTGATGTGCGCTATCTCCCGCGAGGTATATCCAGCCACCATCAGGCGAAGTGCGGGCGAGGAGGTTGATATGGCCCGGAAGGTGCCCTGGCGCGTCTATAACGTACAGGCTCCCATCTCCAAAAAAGTCGAGTGCGCGAGGGAAAGGGCCGACTGGTTCCCAGTCGCTGGGGTTATAGAAAATGGTGCGCCCCTCCGGAAGAACATCAGACAAATATTCGGCTTTGGGGTCCTTTGGATATCCAGGTGTGAGCAAGGATTGACAGGCCTCACCGACCAGAAAGGTGCTATTTTTGAAGGGCCTGGTATCGCCAGTGTGATCCCAGTGACAGTGGGAAAGACAAACATAATTAATGTCATCTGGGGATAGGCCACCCATTGAAAGGGACTCGGCAACGTCTTGGTCGACGCGGGCATGAAATGCAGTGTGGATCCAATGCACGACAGTGGGAGGGTAGTTTTGCCAATCTTTTTTTATACCCAGATCGAAGAGGAGAGTCTGCTTGTCGGTGGAATGGCGAAGGAGAAAAGACAGCGACGGCACGGTGGTGACCTTGCCAGGAGTGGCGCCTGTGATAATTTCTTCATCCAAAAGGTCTAGATGGCCAGCCTCGAGCGCGGAGACGTTGCAAAACGCTTGGTTGCCACTAGGCGAGGGAAGATCGATGTCGAGCGAATTCTGCTGTCAGGATAATTAAACTTGAGCTATAATAAACTCGGGTTTGAGTTAATCCCACCTCGATGATTGAGACAACGGGGCTCTTATGCATACTCTTGAGAGAGGGAGGCAAGACTCAAAAAATGCTCCGGTTGCTCTGAGGTTTATAAGTCGGTTATAAGCTTTTAATCAGACTCTAAATTTGGATCAGGAAATTGTCAAAGATAAGTAGTACATAAAGGCTCTAATCATGTCCAGCGCACATGAGCAAGAGAATCATCGAGAAGCTCCCGGATTGTGGTTGAGTGTCGGCACATCAGATTAGAGATGACGGAAATTTCCCACCAACCAAACGCCAGAGAACCCTGACTCCGTAGGACGTTTGCCTGCTCCGAGACATATATGTGAGTAGATCACACTCCATCAAGAGATATGTTTACCGTCAGACGTCACTCAGAATTGATAGATAACTCCAAGAATACTAAAGAGTGGGTATTTTACCAGGCCAAAACGCTGGTCCGTCTTTATTCTTCGTATAAAATGGTTCGTCGTGCGCAAGAAGAATTCGCACCCGCGGTATTTTCGTGAGCTCGTTGATACGACGTATGTGAGCATCTGCAGCATCTTTGTCGGCATGAGCACAGTCGTGGAGATGTCCCGGATGTCCCAGAGCAATTGATGATTCAAGAGTGATGAGGTTCCAATGATGAGCGCTGTCTCCCGCGAGATATGTCCAACCTCCATCTGAAGAAGTACGAGTGAGGATATTAATGTGTCCTGGAAGGTGGCCAGGCGCATCAATGATGTAGAGACTCCCATCTTCGAAGAAGTCCAGGGCGCGAGGGAAGGGACCAATTGGCTTCCAGTCGCTGGTGTCGAAAAAAATGGTGCGTCCTTGTGGGAGAAGATCTGATGCGAAGCGACCATTGGGGTCGACCGGATACCCAGGCTTAACGAGGTCCTGACAATCGCCTCCAACTAAGAATGTGCTTTTCTTAAAGGCCGTAGTGTCACCTGTATGATCCCAATGACAGTGAGAAATGCAGACATAGTCGATGTTTTCTAGAGAGATGCCGCCGTTTACAAGTGATTCCAGCGCATCTTGGATGACGTTGACTCGATAAACCGTGTTAATCCAGTGAACAATGGTGGGAGGGTAATTCTGCCAATCTTTCCGTATCCCCAGGTCGAAAACGAGAGTTTTGTTGTTTGCTGAGTGACGGAGAAGAAACGACAACGATGGTGCAATGGTCACTTTTCCTGGAGCCGCGCCTGTGATGAACATCTCATCGGGGAGATATATCTGACCTGCTTCTAGCGCTGAAATATCACAGTAGGTTTGGTTATCACTGGGTGAGGGAAGATCCATTCTGAGAATTGAAAAATGCGTCAATGACAGTAATTATGACATGGACGGAGGGTTACATAGCAGTCCTACAAACCTTGATCACTTCACAGGCAATCGAGTCGATTCTGGGGCCTGAGGGGCGTATCGGACGAGAGTGTTTGAATATCTGAATGTCCAGCGGTTTATAAGCTTTCCGAAGGTAGGTTGTTCTCAGATCGAAGCTAGCCGCAGAGTCCACATGTGCTAGCATTTCCACGCCAGAGACGTGTCTATTCCGAAATGGGTGCTGTCCATGGTCCACAGACTAGTATGTTCTTAATAGTATCGAAGCACAAGTTTGAAGTTTGCCAGTCCAGCAGCACAAAGGTTGACCAAGCCTTGAAACATGTGCAGCATCGGTAAAGATTTGCATAAGAACGACAGTGAGGTATCGACAAGACGAAGTTTTGAAGGGTAGGGTTGACAGACGGTATGTAGGTGCGAGTGACGGCAACTCCGGGACCTTCAGGACCAAATTCTATATCCATGTCGCACGATGATCACGCGCTTTTCAAACTCTTTTATTACGTGCACCGTCCAGCGCGATCCAAGCGCGATCTCGCTGTTTGAATAGAATAGAAACGTACGATGGCAAAAAAAAAAAAATCTCCCTTTCAACCAATTTTTTGTAGTGCGTTCATCTACCCTGCACTTCAAGCTGACTTTCGACTTTAAACAAATCGTGAGTCGTATTTCGTACATAGGACACATGCAACACTAGTGCACTACTGGCTACGATAGCACAGTTTTCCCATCATCCTATTATTTAAATCAAATGACCATTTAAAACAGCCAATGATACTATAGAGTAGATATTTTTCCAGGCCAAAATGCTGGTCCGTCCTTGTTCTTCGTATAAAATGGTTCGTCGTGCGCTAGAATAATCCTCACCCGCGGTATTTTCGTGAGTTCGTTGATACGATGTATGTGGGCTTCTGCAGCATCTTTATCATCGTGTACACATCCGCGGAGAAAATCAGGATGTCCCACAGCGATTGTCGATTCAAGAGTGATGAGGCTCCAGTGATGAGCACTGTCCCCCGCAAGATATATCCACCCACCATCTGGGGAACTACGCACGAGGATGTTGATGTGTCCTGGAAGGTGACCAGGCGCATCAATGATGTAGAGGCTCCCATCTTCAAAGAAGTCAAGAGCACGAGGGAAGGGGCCGATTGGCTTCCAGTCGTTGGTGTCGAAAAAAATGGTGCGTCCTTGTGGGAGAAGATCTGAGGTATAGGAACTGTTGGGGTCGACCGGATACCCAGGTTTAAAGAGGGCTTGACAAGCACCCCCAACTAAGAATGTGCTTTTCTTGAAGGCCGTAGTGTCACCTGTATGATCCCAGTGGCAATGGGAAATACAGACGTAGTCGACGTTATCGGGAGAGATGCCTCCATCAACAAGTGACTCCAGTACATCTTGGACAACGTGAACGCGGTAAACCGTGTTAATCCGGTGGACGACGGAGGGGGGATTATTCTGCCAATCTTTTCGGATCCCCAGGTCGAAAACGATAGTTTTGTTGTTTGTCGAGTGTCGAAGAAGAAAAGATAAGGATGGTGCAGTAGTCACTTTGCCTGTAATAGCGCCTGTGATGAACATCTCATCAGGGAGGTATATCTGACCCGCTTCTAATGCTGAGACATCGCAGAATGTTTGGTCGTCGCTGGGTGTGGGAAGAGCCATGCTTAAAGTGAAAATGAGCTAACGAGAGCGACTTCTAGCGAAGTGTAAGTGTCTAACGTACCTTGATCACTTTGCCGGCAATCGTGTCGATTCTGGGCGGGGTATTGGTAGTGAATATTTGAATGCTCGACGATTTATAAGCCTTTAGAATCTTGGTTTAGATCAAAGATAGCCTCAGAGACCAGCTGCCCAAGTCGGCACCTATGCCAACATTTCCACGCAAGAGAGACATGTCCTATTTTCGAGTTGATTTTGTCCACAGTCATAGAGTTCATGTATTTAAGCCCCAAGGTCACCGGCCCAGTGGAACTTAGTATATTCTAGCCTTGGGAATTGATAGACCATTTCAAAAAGAAAGTGCCCAGAAAGAAGGCGCAATAGTTAAGCAAAAGAGTTTCGGGGTTCAGGGTTCAACGACGTTGATGTTGTTCAATAATCAGTCCCTCAAGACCATGAATTCGAAAAGCTTGCAAGTCACGCCCGTCGCCAATACAACTCCGGAACCCGTCCGTGTCAAATGACCATTTAAAACAGCCAATGATACTATAGAGTAGATATTTTTCCAGGCCAAAATGCTGGTCCGCCTTTGTTCTTCGTATAAAACGGTTCATCGTGCGCAAGAAGAACTCGCACCCGTGGTATTTTTGTGAGCTGATTGATACGACGTATATGAGCTTCTGCAGCATCTTTGTCATCGTGAGCGCATCCGTGAAGGAAACCTGACTGTCCCACAGCGATTGTCGATTCAAGAGTGATAAGGTTCCAATGATGAGCGCTGTCCCCCGCAAGATATATCCACCCGCCATCTGGAGAAGTACGCGCGAGGATGTTGATGTGTCCTGGAAGGTGACCGGGTGCATCAATAATAAAAAGGCTCCCGTCGTCGAAAAAGTCAAGAGCGCGAGGGAAGGGACCAATTAGTTTCCAGTCGTTAGTGTTGAAAAAGATGGTGCGTCCTTCTGGGAGGAGATCAGACGAGAAATGGCTGTGGGGATCGACCGGATACCCAGGTTTGACGAGGGCTTGACAAGCACCCCCAACTAAGAATGTGCTTTTCTTGAAGGCCGTAGTGTCCCCCGTATGATCCCAGTGGCAATGAGAAATGCAGACGTAGTCGATGTCTTCCGGAGAGATGCTTCCGTGTGTAAGCGAGTCCAGTACATCCTGGACAACATCGACTCGGTTGTTGACCCTGTGCATGATGGAAGGAGGGTAATTCTGCCAATCTTTCCTTATCCCAAGGTCGAAAACGAGAGTCTTGTTTTTGGTTGTGTGGCGAACGAGAAAGGATAAGGATGGAGCAATGGTCACTTTGCCTGGAATTGCGCCTGTGATGAACGTCTCATCCAGAAGATGTATCTGACCTGCTTCTAATGCTGAGACATCGCAGTATGCTTGGTTATCGCAGGGTGAGGGAAGAGCCATGCTAGAGGAATATTGAATCAACTACAGTGTCACAGAGAAGTATAGCTTGAAAGTTTAGTACAGTGGTCGTACATACCTTGATATCTTATGCAAGCGACCGCAGTGACATTGAATTTGAGGAGCGTACACTATTGTTACAAGGGTGTGAAGAACCTGAGCTTTCCCAGTCATGCGTTGTTCTTAGATCCACGACAGCTTCAAAACCACCAGAGGCTTCCGCTGGTATGTCCACACGAAAGAAAGACGAGATCTTGCGAATTGATATTTTCCATTGTCCAGTGCTTAGCACTCAGGCATTCGAGCTTCAGGGTTGCTCCAGAGCCACACGAAGCAAGCTGCAAAATCATCTGAATTACAGTCTTGTAATGTCCAGATTCGCGATGAGAGTGATAGTAATTGAAAAAGGAAAATACTTTAAGCAATTAATCTCAATGCAGACCAATTGCAAGAAAGGTTGACCGAAGGGAAGTTTGAGTGCTGCAAGAGTGTTGGAAGTGGTATTGTACTTAGGTTCGCATTGCCGAGGCGAGAGAACGCGGCGTATGTTGCCGGCCCTGATCCGCCCCGCCCCGCACTTTCCCGAGTCGCAACAGCGTTGGGCTTCAACTTGATAACAATATTTTCTGCGATACATTCTCACTTCCTACTCTTTGTCGGCGCTCTTGGAACGTTTTCACTCACCTATGACTTGAGTAACACGCCCAGGAGCTTGCAGGATCCTCCGGTATCCGGCTATGATGACGGTGACATTTGATATCCACAAGTTCCTGTCTAAGTCAAAGTCAAATGATCAGCTCGGGCCCATGAGCTCGGCGGGCAGTGTCCATGCCTGATAGGTCTACATTGTGCAAACGTCCCAGGATGGTCATATTGGTGAGTACAGATACATCACTGTAAGATATCCTGTTTCGCTGTTGGAACCATATCGTTTGCCAACCATTTTTCAATCCACTGGGCGTAGCGATGCGTATCGAATCCGGTTTTCAACCAGTGAGTATGATATTTCCCTCGTGGACTTGATATTTGATTGCTTTCCAATTAGATTCCTTTCACAGAGGAGAATGCTTATTTATCAGATGCGGTCCTTCCAACTTTACTAAAACGTGTCCTACCAAGGAGGTATGTAAACCATTTTATTTTCAGGGCGTCGCAAAGTCATGCAGATTGAGAGCTGAATGCCCATCACAGCGTGTATCCAGAGGTCGACACAGACCTTGTTCGTGTTGGTTCTGAAGTAGTCTCGGGTAGGCCAATTATTCTGACAAGATATATATCTGGGTAACAGAACGTGTAAACTGTCCAGCTCTCCGCGCACTGGCCGACAGTGGCAAGACATTTCCCCCCACGTTACTTCAATATGATCAATGGGGGCGCCGCATCGACAAATTACAAACCAGCGAAGGGTGGCGCGAGCTAAAAGCCATCTCTCAACGGGAAGGGCTTCCAGGCATTTTCTACGAGCGCAAGTACAATGAGCATAGTCGGATATATGGATTTGCGAAGATGACCCTTATGGTAGGGGATAGCAATGAGGTAAATCAGATCATATATACATCCAATTTCACGCAGGTTTGCTGAATGACATATTCATGTCAGATCTTCTGTCCCATGAGCATGACAGACGGTAGTGCCAGAGTAATCGAGCTGCTAGGGACACCTGAAATGAAGCAGCACATTCTACCTCGTTTAATCAGGTACGTGCTCATTAAATAAGTGCGTTCGAAATTTAACATTGATTCAATATGGTAGTCGGGATCCATCATGTGCTTTCACCTCCGGCCAATGGATGACAGAGGTGAGCCACATTCTCTTCTGCTGTTTTCGCCGAAGTTGAATTTTATACAGCGTCCCGGAGGATCAGACGTTTCCCTGACTGAAACAACCGCACAATTTTCAAACAAAGTCAATGCATTTGGTCCCCAATACACTTTAGAGGGCGTGAAGTGGTTCTCGAGCGCCACAGACAGCGAAATCTCTGTAGCTCTTGGGCGAACAGGCTCACAACAGGATGGCTCAAAGGGACTGTCGTTATTCCTTGTGCCCTTGCGTTTGCCCCTTATTCGAAATCCATCGGATCCGACGCCGTCTCCCACCAGCAACAATATCCTTGTCCACCGTTTGAAAAATAAAATTGGCACACATATTTTACCTACTGCAGAGCTCGCCTTGGAATCCGCGGAGGGGTATCTCATCGGTGAACTCGGAAAGGGAATTAAAAACATATCCCCCGTCCTCAACATCACCCGCCTATGGTCGGCCACCGCATCTATCGGGAATCTGCGAAAGTGTTTGGCTATTGCCACATCCTACTCGAAAGTGCGCTCTATTCAGAGTGGTCAACTCCTTCTCAAGGATGCCCCTGTTCACGTCGAGCAGCTCGCCTCCGTTAATCTCGTATATCGCGCGCTAACTCACCTTACATTTGGAGTTGTGGGCCTTCTTGGAAAGGTTGAATGTGGGGTCGCCACGCCCAGTGAGCAGCGCAGATTGCGAATGCTGACGCCTGTGGCGAAGGCTTATGCTGCTGAAAAGGCGTGTACGGCAATGGAGGAAGCGATGGCAGCTATGGGCGGCGCGGGATACATGGAAGAGAATGGATTTGGCCGGGCCATACGAGATGCTCTCGTTGAAAAGTCAGTGGCGTCATCCGATGCGTTTCGTGGTGTGTATTGATCTTACGTTTCGTAGGATATGGGAAGGTACTATTGTCGTCCTTTCCTTGGATTTGACTCGCTCAGCTACGGACCCTGCTTCCATGGAAGCATTTTTATTGGTCGGTGCTCTTGAACTTCTACATGTTTTTCGATTAATTAATTTCTTCCCAGTGGGCCAAATCCGTAATCGATTCTTGCACTGGACGTATCCAAGAACAGTTAGCCTCTGCGCTGATGATTGTCCAGGAGGCTATTGATGAAATTAGTGTGGCATATGCTAAACCAATGAGCCCACTAATTCCGAGGCCAGCACTCATGTTGCTCGGTGCAATTGCGTCGTCCATATATTTACTTGAACATGCTGTATGGGCAGAAGTGCAACCAGAATCCGCTAATAACTTTGATGCGGAAGTCTTCAGAAGATGGGTAATTGAAGGGGGAATGGAAGGAGCCATACAAGCAGTCAAACGCGCTAAGGTCAATGCCGGTGCTCGAGCAGCTCTAAATTCGGCGTTGGTTTTCGGATCGAGGAGGACATCGAAGCTATGAATTGATATTTAGTAGGCAAATCATGTCATTATCCTACAAGATCCACGGGTAGCTACTTCCAAAGGTAACCAGGCGTCATGATGGTGTATATGGTACGATATGGCATCTACGTCGAAGCAAAGGATTAGTTCAATGATGACATATAGTTAAATGAAGAAGTCATACCCCAACATCCCTCGGCCGCCCCAATTCTTGCGGGGTGTCAGGGTCACAAACATGGTCTGATTGGAACGGATAATTCGAAGGGTAATAGCACGCTGGAATACTTTGGTCAAAATAACATATATTCTGTACGTGTATCGACGACTGACGTTTTCATTTTCTGATACGAGATCAGCAACGGGTTGAAGTGAGCCTGCTGTGAAAGAACTCTGGTCCAAGCGCCCAAATTTGACGATGAGATCGCCCTTCTGTAATGACTAGATTGGCATAAGCTGTAATGTAAGCATAGGGATTGATTCAGTATTCGGCGTACCGCTTCGGAGGCTGGGCTTCCTGGAGAAATTGCTTCGACTTTAGAAAATGGCTTCAAAGCTTCTGGACTAGCTGCGTCCTTTTGCGTAGATAGCGCTGGATCGTATATCCCTTCCAAAGCTTTCCCAATCGAATCCATAACAGCGTTGAGGTCGTTCCTCAGCTCAATTATACGTACTCTAGCACTCCGAACTGCAAAGATATCAATATCTGCACGAGGGAATCCTTCAAAATCGACGAGTGGGGTCTGCATCGTAACGTTATTTGCTTTGAGGATGGAGATGTGTGATTCAAGCTCAGCCTCGATGTTATCTTTCTGAGCCATCAGTGAACGAGCGTATTCCATTTGACCTTCGGGATTGGGAAGCGTGAGCCCCATGTATGTGTATCTGGGCGCGGTAGAGAACGCGAGATAATAATTGAGGACAAGTCGCGATTTCCGACTGCCGATGCAGTGACGTAACCATGTTAGAAGGGTGGTAGTTTGCCAAACAAGGACGAGCTTGACCTCGATTGAAACTCGACCAATTAAATTCGACCGTCGAACACTCGAACTTTCTCTTCTTCGTCATACTATTCGACAACTATTGCTCTGCTCCTCGGAGGCGCCTGCAAACCGCCAGTGGAAGACCTCCGATTCATCGTACCTCGAATGTACCATTTCATTTAGCGATCTCCGATTATTTCTTGGAAGTTTCACTGTAACTATACATTGAAAGGATTTTTTTCCAAATTCTGGAAACTAACTAAGCTCTTATCATCTACCTCAAGCAGCGATTCGGCCCACAACCTTTCCGTTGGCCACCTCTACAGAATCCAGAATTCGAATGGCTTCTTCGGCGGCCTTGATCCCACTCCCAATCATAGCTCCGAATGTTGGTCCCATGCGGTTGGAACCATCGTGTTCTGAAAGCTCCATTCCTAAAGAGTGTGTTTTAACACGCAACTGGGAACTATGCAGTATTTTTACAGACCTGTCAAGATAAGCCCTGGCGTGACCTCGCGAGTACCATTTACGATGGCGGGTTCCGCACGGTTCATGTCGAGGCCTCGCATATTTCCTAGCTCCTTCAATAGGCCGGCACTGACGAGACGTTTCGCGGAGAAGGCACCCATCGGGCCGTCGTGTCCAGTCGCAGAAATGATCACTGGGGCTGTGATGGTGTTGGGGTCCATGCACGATTGCGTATCGTGGTTCAAAGCGACGAGCGTCCAATTGGTGACAACCCCGGCGACACGTTGCTTTCCCTCGAAATCACTGTGGATAATTAGGTCCTCTACCGCCGTCGCGTTCATCAAGACCACGTTCGGGAGGGCTAGAACCTTGGATAACAGCGTCGATGTGAACAGCGCGGCGTGCTTGACCACGACAAATGGACCTTCATCTTCGTATTCGACCCCAATCTCGCGGAGGAACCTATCGGCTGGCTTCCGGATGACCTGTGCGAAGATACGTTATTTGATAACACTTCGGGGTGACTTTCCTTACCATGGCTGTCATCAATTGGCCACCCAGCCAGGCTCCACCCCCTGGAGCTACACTTGCTTCGATGATAGTTATTTTGAGCTATGACACCGTAAATCCCAGCTCCATCATTACTGACGAAATAGATTCGGACTGTACCTCGGGGCGACGACTGGCTAGATGATATGCGCAAGATAGCCCTGCGCTGCCGGCGCCAACGATAACCACGTCGGAAATGGCTCTTTCGTACATGTTGGTGAAATATCTGGGCGCGGTTTGATTTCTAGTCAACATGACGCTCTTGGTGCAGGGACTCGCCTTTTAATCATCGCTCTTGACACCTGGGCCTCCTCGATTGGTGCGAAGCGATATCCGCCTTCGTAGTCTTCGAGGACGTTGTACTTTGTGCTAACTGGGACATGGTCGTCGATACGATCGTACTTCGCGGTGGTAGCACGCAGAACGTCTGGTTCTGATTGCCTGCCAGAGGTTGCAACTGGGGCCATGGTTTAGGACAGGTTACTACTTTGCTTTGACTTTGCGGAAGACCTTTTATACCATGTTTTTGTGGGAAACGAGGCAAAAAAAGCCTTCCGATATGCTCCTAGTATGTATTCATCCTCTGTGCTTGCATAGACTGACCCCGTAGCTTCGATTCTAATGGGTAAAGGGCGCCCTTGGCCATTTTATCTAAGCAGCCTAATGCAGCTCACCGAAGCTCATTGGCTTCCGTATTCCTGGCCGGACGCTCTGTATTTGGTCAGGACTGCTCACATACCGGCCCTTCGCTTTCCGTTGGAAAGTAAAATACGAACTAGGAAAATGTATCTTGCTGGAGGTGTTCACTGTAAGCTATGTTTAGGATAAATGAAATTACAAAGCTTCTGGTATTTAGATAGGAACCCTGTGAGCTCTCTTGTTGGCTAGGATGAAGTTTGAAGAACTAAAAATATTTCCAAGTATAAGCCAATGATTTTCGTGTACATACCCAATTTCTTCAGAGACGGTGGCCCAAAATTTAGGGGCGACCGATAGGCGCCCACAACAGATGTCATGACAGCGGATCGTTTACATTTTATTATGGCATGGCAATGCCGACACTCACTGGCAGCTACTCCGTTCCGTAGTCTCTTCACCGACACCCGCTCGTAAAATGGATAAATATGACATGTGGGTCTTAATATAGACGTCGTTTACCCGTGTATTTACCTGGAACATGGGCATACGCTGGTACTATGCGTCTGTACACGGTGTCAATTGCTGATTAAAAGGTATATGGCAGCGTTGGTGGGAACTTGCGGGGTGCTTTAAACTAGCTGTATAATGGACGTCACGTCTCACGACCGTTCCCGTCGCGCGCGTCGTGCTCACGATTTACATACTTGTTCTCTTCTTTACAGCCCTTGGAAGCCTCCGGCTGTGGCGACATTCGCCGCTGCCACAGGTTTTGAAGGATCCGTGCATGAATTTCCTGATACAGCAGCCCGGCTTTATTCGGCTTGATCTATGAAGCTGCGCTATATTACCCTCAAACAGGTGCCCGCCTTTTTGTCACCACTCCCCCTCTCCTCATTTCCCAAATGCCTTCGCTGAACTTCATGACTGGAGAAGACCCACTATCGCTTGACCGCATTCGCTCGGTGCTCACCCGACTCGAAGACACCATTATCTTCTCGCTCATTGAACGCGCACAGTTTGCTCATAACCCCCGCATGTACCAACGCGGTGTTTTCAAAGAGCTTCGAGATCTTGGGTTCCAAGGTAGCTGGCTAGAGTGGTTTCTCAAGGAGACTGAGACCTTCCATGGTGTGTAGCTCATGTACACTGGTGTATGTCGCGCGAAAACTGACTCATACGTTCCTTAGCCAAGGCCAGACGATACCAGAGGTGAGAGGTCGGGACAACGGTCGTGCCAGCGCACGCGAAGACTGATACAATTTCCGCAGCCCCGACGAATACCCCTTCTCATCCGATTTGCCGGAACCAGTCTTGCCACCTTTGGATTTGCCAGCCATCTTATTCCCGAATAAAATTAACGCGAATCCGTCCATCTTGTCGTTCTATATCTGTGCCATCGTTCCCCGCATCACGAGGCGCGCGACGCTTTCCCTATCGGCAAAGAAGCGTGCACAGGGCATCATAGGGAGTGAGGAATATGAGGACGATGGAAACTACGGAAGCTCGGCAACGCTCGATGTAGAAGTACTCCAGTCCATCAGCAAACGCGTCCATTATGGTGAGTCATGAGGTTTGTCTGCTCGTCCTATGTGAATTCATTTCCATCTCCAGGTAAATTCGTCTCAGAGGCCAAGTTCTCGCAAAATCCGGCAGCCTTTATACCCCACATCCGGTCGCGGAATCGGAAAGCTCTGGAAGATTTGATAACGAAGCCTGAAGTCGAGCGGCAACTGCTGCTGCGACTGCAGAAAAAAGCGACAACGTATTCAGAAGACGTCGTCTCGGATAGCGAACTGCCCGTCAACGGAAAGTGCAGCAGGAAAATCGATGTAGATGGTGTTGTGGACTTGTACGAGAGCTACATAATTCCTCTCACAAAGGAAGTTGAGGTGAGGAGCGCATTCTGAATTGTTGTGCCATTGATTTTGATATCCTTTTAGGTTGATTACTTGCTCTGTCGTTTGGATGGCCTGTCAGAGGAGGAGGTCGACACGTTGTCAAAATCTAAAAGTTCATGAATCTTGCCGTTATTATTATGCTTTGCTGTAATTGTCCCCTTGATGTATGTAAAAAAAATCCAGATATACTTCTGGTAAATCCAATGGAACCACTGGAGCTTTGGTCAAACCAAATTAGCGAATAACTTTCCTGCAGTGCACTGCATAATACCTCCACGGGACGGTTTAATGAACAAACTTCAGTTTTCAATACCATTTCTTAGGAAATAAGTGCTTTCAAAAGGATAGTTGGGGCTATTTATGAGATAGAAACAGCTCGTGTAATACAGAAAGGGTAGTCAGATCCGCCGGTATAAGAAACAGAATTGGAAAACAACGTGGCATCATAGTGTAACTTGAAGAGAATAACATAATGCACAATGTAAATAGATGAGGGTGAGGGGTATGGTCATCGAGGGTAAATATGAAGCATAGTATGAGGACAAGTAGATATTCAGCGAACGAAAAAAATAAATCATAGTCCCAGGTCTATGTTTTTCTCATGAGTATGTAGCTGCGATCACGAAAGAAAAGCTTTACTTACCTTCCAGCAACCGTTGCCTTTCTTCCGCGGTAATATGGCTAGTTGCGCGCCGCGCTAAAAGCTTCTCGGTCCTGTACCTCTCATATAAGACTTCTTTAGTATGGGTTTTGAGAAGCTGATACGTCCATCAGTATAACGAAAGCTAGAGTTTCAATTGAAGCATACCTTCAGATGTGTAGACAGTACGGCAGTCCGCAAAGCCGCAAAATCACAATGGTTGGGATCAAGAACATCAACAGTGCCCCATCGGAATTTCCTGACAAAGACGCCTTTGAGGTCCTCGGGTGGGTTGTGTTGGAGGAATGCATAGTTTTTACTGGTGACCGAGGCAGGTGTCTGCGGCGCCGCAGCGTCAGTAATGGTCGGGCCGCCTTCGGATTCGGAAGGCTGTTGGTTGGCTGAGGGCAGGGTCACGACGCTGCCGTTAGAAACGGGTCGCCGGGGGGTCTTATTCACCTCTGGGGCGATGAGCGCGAAAGGCAAGAGCGCAGTAAGGTCCGTTTTGGCCACAATATGCGCCGAGAAGCGGACGTTGGCGACGCTTTCGCGGTCATTCGCATCTGGAGACGTCGGCCGGTGGCTGTCTTCCGCCGCTTGCGAGAGATCCCGACGCGACCTGGAGCGCGAAAGAGGCCGACCGTGTCTGCTTTGACGAAGTTTGATGACAGGGCGTGACTGTCTTTCCTCTGTTTCCTCTTCACCATCCTCCTCCTCGTCTTCTTCTTCGGGAATTTCGGGTATTGCATCGCCATTTCCATTTTCGTGGCCGTTCCCGTTGACATGGCCGTTGCTCTCACCGTCGGGGATGGAGAAAGTAGTCTGTCGCTTGGGTGTGGCGTTGGTATCAGTCTTCTTCTTCGCTGGCCCGAAGACACCAAAGTCAATGCCGGCTTCTGCGAGGCCGGTACGAACTGAGCGGCCAGGTGTAAATTAATTGTTGCCCTTAAATCTGAAGTTAAATACGACACACCTGCGTTCTTCACCGCCAACAACTTCTCGTCCGGCAGCGAGTCCGCCCGCGCAATCACTGGCAGGACGTTGGTTCGTGCGGAGAGCCGGCGGATAACGCGAATTTCGGCGCGCGACATCGTCAAAGGGCCCTCGTCCTCGTCTTGCGACTCTTCAGCAGAAGATGTGTCCGGAACCAGGTCGGGCGGGCGCATCGAGATCGTCGTCTCTGAGCGCGTAGTGTGCACAGGCACGGTCAATGTATCACCGCGCTCCGCAGCAGTCATTATGGAAGAGGGGTCGATCATGTAGATACACCTGCAGCGAACGTGCTCAGCAGAGCAGCGCAGGGAGCGCTGTGCAGGACTCACAGGTGGATATGCTGGTCGCCTTTGCTCTGCCGGACAACTTTGGATTCCTGTGCGTGGGTCAGTGCGCGGAGCACCGCAGCAGAGCTGGCGAACACGTACCTCGGTCATGGTGTCGGCGTACTGCGCATCGACGTACTTGAGCACGGTGCTGACCTGGCGCTCGAGCTTGAGCTCGCGCCCCTCGGCAAAGTCGAGCCCGGGGGTGTCGATCACGGAGAACAGCACGCGGTCGAAGCGCGACTCGCAAATCTCAACGCACGCGGTCTGGATCGTCTGCGTCGCCTTCGCCGCGCCCTTGAGGAAACGCTCGACGGCAGCCTTCTGGTCGCCCGTCGCGCCGGGCGACGTGTCCGCCGTCTCGAGCAGCAGCCGCAGCAGCGACGTCTTGCCGGTGCCCTTGCCACCCACGACCTGCGGGCGTAGAGCGCGTCAGCCACTACACGCAACAGGCGGGTAGCAACAGATTGCACTGAGCCGGTTCCACGCACCATGAGATTGAACGTCGGCGGGAGCCGCGCGCGGCGCTGGCTGGGCCTGCCCGCGACGGGGTGAGCCTTCTTCTCAAACGAGGCGGGCGGGCCGGCCATGTACAGTGACGAGATGGGGCCATCCGCTGCACCTACAGACGGCCGGCGAAACGGTTTGTGGAACGGGATCGGTGCATCGCTCTGGAAAGAGGTTTTGGCCGCACCTCGGGGTTGCAACGCGTCGGGAGGCGGCGACTGCCGGATGGCGGCCATGTCGACGAGGTCCTCGGGCCATGGTATGCCCTGGCTGTTGAGCTCTGGCAAGGACGGCGAGGTGCGTATTCGCGGGCTCTCGGGCTCCTTCTTGGGTTTGCGGCGGAAGGAGAACATGTCCTGTCACTGCGCGGGAATCACAAAGGGGAAAGGGGTGGTACGAAAATAAGAGAAAAGTAAGAAGGCAAAAGAGTGTTCAGGTATAGTTTGGCGAGCAAGTATGTAAGGCTTCAAAAAGGGTCGCCAGGAGACAAGGCCGGCACCCTTTGAAAAACAGGGTAGCGGGAATAAAGAAACAATTGAACAGTGCAAAAACACTTGCACCACTCCATGATATTGATACAACCACCGTGATCACGACCCCAGGCAATAAATAGACTCCGAGCATGAGCGTGAATATTCAACTTTTGGAATTACGAGGCGCGATTTTACTGACGACATATTACAGATACAGATTCACTTGCTATCGAGCAACAACAGCGATAACTAGATACTGCCAATAGAGCCCTAAATAAACCCTTTAAACAGCCAAACCAAGAGAGAACGCAGGCGGGGGGATGGGGATGGGGATGGGGGGGATAGTAGTCTACATAATAGCAAAACGGGGGAGCAGAGCATTGGTTTAGGGTATGCCAGCGCGTGCTGGACTGTTATTATCTATCCGCATTTTCTTGAGCGCTCTGTTGTTGTCCTGGTACTCCAGGCTCCGTTTTAAGTCTGTGCCGTCGTGCATTTCGATGTCGCGCATGTCGATTGCGGTCGACGGCGTCGGCGCCATGCGCGAGGACGGGGGTGAAATCGACCCGGGCGAGTCAGCCGTCACTGCCTTTGACGTCGACGGACGCCGCGTCTTCCGGTGTCCCGAGCCGTTCGACCCGCCCGAGTCGTGCACGTAGCTGCAGTCTAGCTGCCTGCGCGCGCAGCTCGCACACGCCGGGTGGGCCCCGTCGCATTTTGTCTTTCGGGCTGCAATAATACAAAAAAAGAAAAATCAGCAAAATAATATTTTATCCACTACGGCTGAGCACTTACTGCGGCAGTAATTGCACGCAACGACTTTGGGCCCCGAGCTCGTCGTCGGGCGGAGGGGCTTCCCTGGGACCGTCGCAGCGCGCTTGCGCTGGGCAGCCTGCAGGTCCGACGCAGGGCGGATCGGCGGGAGCGTCGGCGCGGACATCGGTGCGGGCGTCTGCGGCGCGTCGCCCTGCTGCGGCAGCGTCGCGATGTGCGGCACCTCGCCGTCGGGGAAGTAGCCCCGTCCGCTCGTCATCCCCGAGCCGCCACCGGAGCTCGAGTCCTTGGGCCGCACAGACGAGCCCGCAGACGAGGCGTCGGCATCGCGGTCGCGGATCCGGCTGCTCAGCGCGGAGAGGGGCGGGAGCGAGGACGGGTACCCGCTACCTCCGCCGCCGGTATCGACGGGCAGGCGGCCGACGTTGGACGACCTGCGCGAGGGCGGCTCGGACGGGACCTCTGGGGAGAGCGACGGCTCTTCGCCGTCGGGCGAGCGCTCGTCGGCGCTGTCGCTGCCGCTCTCGTCGCCCTTGCGCTGGCGCTGCGTTCCACGGCGCTTATTCTGGGGCATGTAATCGCAGGGATTGTTGCGCTTGAGGCACTGGCCGCACGTAGGGCGGCCGCCGTCGCACTTGAGTTTCCGCGCTGCAGAAGAAGCTATCAGCTATCTGTCACCTGCATTTGGGGGCCCAGGCGGATCTTACAGCGACAGAAGTTGCAGGCGACAGTTATTTTTTTGGTGCGCGGTTTCGCCCCTTGATCAAGACATGTCAGTTCAGGCACAAGAAGGATGAATGCTCATTCAATCGCGATAACTCACGGGGTGCGTTTGCTCTGCTCGTGCTGCTGGTCGGCGTCGGCTCCGGCATGGTTCGTTGGGCAGGCGCACTGCGCTGTTCGCCCGGATACACATCACGGTGGGGCTGCGCCTGGACAGAATGGCGATGGGGCTGGTGCGGCGGCGCGGTGTCAATCGCGAGAATAGGTCTAGAAGGGTGTCCCATGGGTTGCATGTGCGCGATATTATGCGAGATGCTGTGGACGGGGGACGGCCGGCTGTGGTGATAATCAACCCGGAACTTTTCGAATAGGTACATCTGTGTATAGCGCTGTAGAGTCTATCAGAGTACGGCAGACAATCAGCGATGATGATCAGCGCCTGCGCACGGGGGGAAGTGAGTGGGGCACGCACTTCCATGTGATGAAAGATAGCAGTCCGGAGCGCGACAAAGTCGCTGTGCGCGGGGTCGAGCACGTCAAGGTTGCCCCAGCGGTACGCCCGCACGAACTTGGCGCGCGGGAATACGGTCGGCATAGAATACAATGTGGACGGCGTGTACTGCTGGACCAGCTCGTGGCGCGAGGGCAGTCGTCGAGACACCCCGTCGCTGTGAGAGTACATGTCCGGAGAAATTAGCGCATACGGGAGGCGCAGGAGCGGCGGCGCGGTGGGCGACGTGGGCGGCGTGCTCGCAGAGGCGCCGTTGGGCCCGTGCGCACCGGCGTAGCCGTTCGACGAGTCCGGGCGGCTCGCCGCGGCTGCGGCCATCTCCTCCTGCGCATGCGCGAGTGGCGGGTCGGTGTCGAATATACCAAAGCCAATCCCGGCTTCCGCGAGGTCGCGCCGGATGGCAAGTTTGACCGCGGCCAAGCGGTCGTTGGAGAGCGTGTCCGCGCGGGCGATGACGGGGAGGACGTTGACGCGCCCGGAGAGGCGGCGGATGGCGGCGATGTCGGCAGGCGGGAGCGTCGGGCGCGCAAGCAGGGGGTTGGTGGTGACGGGCGGCTCGAGGATGACGGGCTCGTGGTCCGGCTGGGAGAAGCTATTGGTGCGAGTGCGCGGGATGGGCGGGACGTGCGGGCCCGGGACCGACGGCGGGACGATTTGGTCCGGGTCCAGGAAGTAGATGCACCTGTTTGTTAGAATGAATGGGGCGGGCGGTCGGTGATCGTGCTGCACACAGCGGGTCAGGGGGCGACGTACAGGTGGACGTAGCGGAATCCGCTCTTGGCCTTCCTCTCCTGTGCCGCGCAGCGGGTTTACGTTAGCACGGGGCGGGGGCTATGTATGGGAGAGAGATAGGCGCCTCACATCGTCGACGCCCTCGGCGAACCGGGCGTCAATGTGCCGCAGCGTCTCGGCGAGCAGGCGCTCGGCGGCAACCTCGTCCTTGAAGTCGAGCGAGGGCGTGTCGATCAGGGTGAGGCCGAGGGCGTGCTGCTGGCCGGTGCCCTCCTTGTCGACGCTGATGTCGACGCAGGCGGAGCGGATGTAGGACGTGTGGCCGCTGCATCCCTGGACGAACTTTGCGACGGACGCGAGCTGGTCCTTGGTGGTCCTCGGCGAGATGACGCTCGTGTCGAGCAGGAGCCGGAGGAATGATGTTTTGCCTGATCCGAGCGCAGCGGCAGCGAGATGGTGAGCATGCAGGCACGGGCGTTCAGGGAGGCGGTGGCTGGCTGTGTGCGCCAGCCACGCGCGTTACTCACCGCCTCTGCAGCCCGCGACGAGGAGATTGAACTCGGGCTGGGCGCTGTCTGTGTGCGGGCGGGGGGTGAGTGGCATGCGTCGGGGAGAGATGGTGCCCACCTTGTTGCTGGTAGGAGGGCCCGCCGCCGCCGTGTGCAATGGAACGGTCTCCGTCGTCGTGGCGAATCCGGTGGTCGTTGTTGTTCATGGAAGCCAGAACGGGGAAAGCAGGATTGCCCGCACACGCACAAGCAAGCGCTTTCGCAAAACTCTGATGTGGAACCGATTCTCGCTAATTCCCACCGAGCCAATCGGAACAAATCAAGGTCCAAATCGCCTCCTTCCCTCCTCCGTCTGTGCTACACAATACACTCATCGCCCGCAGCGGGCTCCTAGGTACAATTCTGTAATTATTTGCTTGAACTATTCTATCGAGACCATGCACTACAACGCTGAGCCCGTGCTCAGCGCCATGAAAATAGGGTACGAATATCGTGGGAGCGGTCGGTATGCGCCCGAAGAGCGGAGCGCATGTAACAGCATGTAATCCGCTAATAAAAGCAGGGATGGCAACAGGATACGTAAGGAGATGTCCAGGAGGATCTGTCATTGGCGGACACGAAAGGGAATGAATGTGGGGAAAGGCTGGAAAGGCACAAATAGCAGGACTTTGATTACCACCTGGCCGTCGGCGGAATGATCATCGGGACGAACGACATGGCGCTACTTGGGTGGGGGCGGGGGTGGGCGCGCGAGGGACCAGAATGCTTTTAGGGTGTGTGAGAAGATGGGCCGGAGGAGACGTGCAGTGATCCGTATTCTATTCATTCCCTTTCAGCACCCGACCAGTCTTCTGAGCTTGTTTGCCGTCTCCGGGGACTCCGTGCGCGCGAGTAGTACTCGCTGCGGAGGAGGTCTGCGTCGGGCAGATAGCGCGGGGCAGGGGCAGGGGGCTGGAAAGAAAAAACGTCGAGCGTGTCGAGGGACATGACGTGAGTGTAGGGGTGCATCTCGGGGGCTTGGGCGGCGAGTTCGTACGTTGGGAGCACGGAGCTAGGTGGACGATCAGCCGCTGTGGCATTATTAGCAGAGCCTGCAGGATCCAAGCGCAGGGTGTCGACGGCCTTCTTGGAGCGGCTTCCCTTGGGGGCCTTGCCTGGCCCTCGGCGCTTCGGGGTGGAGACATACTCGCACTTGATCTTGCGCGCGGTGCAGTGCGAACATGTGGGCCTTGCGCCGTTGCAGCGCAGCTTGCGCCCTGTAATTCCGTGTTATCAATTCCGGATACGCGGAGAGAAAGTAAATATAGAAACATGCCTCGGCAGAAGTTGCATGCCACCGCCGTCTTTCTAGGAGTGGCATTCTTTCTGGGGGTGGAGGCCTCCTGGGCGGACTGGGGCCGACGGCGCTTGGCGGGGTGGTGCTCGGGGGGCAGGGCGTCGTTGAAGAGGTCTGCATAAGACTCTGAGCGGGCGTAGCTGCCGTCTGGGCTGGCGGGACTCCTGAATGTGCGGAAAGGGGGCGGGGGCGGGGTGTGCAGCGAGAGACCTGTGATGGAGGGGTAAGGGTCGTGTCTGAAGGAGAAACTGGCGTCCGGATCCACGTCCGAGGAGAATGCAAGGTGTGACGCGTGGGGGTAGGAGTGGGCTATTGATAGATATCAAGAGATGTGACGGAATAGAAAGGAGCGCGGCGTACTGTGGTGGGTGGTGTGGTGCTGGGGCGGCGCGAAACTGTCGTAATTGGCATTTGACCTGCCGAAAGCGTCAAAATGCGGGGGTGGGCGCGGGGAGAGGCTGTCTGGCCGGCGATAGCGGGCGAGCGACGAGGGCCCGGGCTCGCCCTCGCCCCAGGTGGCGACGGCGCGCTCGTGGGGAAAGGGGTAGAGGGGGACGGGGGTGCGGAGAGGGGCGGGGCGCTGGGGGGCGGGAACAAAGGGGGCGTCGAGGGGCGGCAGCGGGGCGGGGGCGTCGGGGTCGTAGTGTCTCAGCGGCGGGTGGCGGTAGAGGTGCGGGATGAGGCTGCTGGGCAGCGAGCTCTGCCGTCCGGCGTCGTCGTGGCCGTCCATGAAGAGACACAAAACAAAATTCGGAGGCGGCGGCGACTGAAGACATTCATGATCACCATCTTCCGCCCGCAGATCTCATAACGAGGGCCTTTTCTTTCATCCTGCACATGGGAGATCCGCCCCCGATCCATCACGTGGCTGTCTTTTTCTTCGCCCGCCCACTCTGACGCGCCCCAACACATGTCCTCCAGCACCATTGCCCGCCGCCGCCTTGCGCGCGCCATACACACGTCTGCGCCATGCACGGTCATCAACCGCTACTCCCGCATCGTCACACAGCCCAAGGACCAGGGCGCCAGCCAGGTCCGTGCACCCCCATGACTCGACCCGCCCTCTGACTCTGCCCAGGCCATGCTCTATGCCACAGACGGCATCACCACCGACGACGACTTTAACAAGGCCATGGTCGGTGTTGGAAGTGTCTGGTATGTGTCTGTCTCACTCTGCCCACCCTGACTCACACCCCGCAGGTACGAGGGCAACCCGTACGCGTCTTTTCCTCTCTTCTCCGCTCCCGCTCACCCCGCGCCAGATGCAACAAGCACCTCCTCGGTCTCGGCCAGGAAATAAAAGCCTCTCTCACCTCCTCCGACATCATAGGCTACCAGTTTGGCACCGTCGGCGTCAGCGACGGCATCAGCATGGGCACCCGCGGCATGTCTTACTCGCTCCAGTCCCGCGACCTCATTGCAGACCAGGTCGAGACCGCTGCCGGCGGCCACCACCTTGACGGCATGGTCGTCGTCCCCGGCTGCGACAAAAACATGCCCGGTGTCATGATCGCCCGTCCGTCCCTTTCTTCTTCTTTCCCCACACCCACTCACATATACCCCCATCAGTCGGCCGCCTCAACCGCCCCGGTCTCATGGTCTACGGCGGCACCATCCGCGCGGGCGCGTGTGAAGGCGCGCCACAGCTCGATATCGTCTCCGCGTTCCAGTCCTACGGTAAATATCTCCAGGACGGCCGCACCCAAAAGGCCGAGAAGGAGCGCTATGACACCGTCCGCCACGCCTGCCCGGGGCCTGGCGCATGTGGTGGCGTCCGTCTCTATCTATCTATATCCCCCCTTTATCTCACAATCGCGGCAGATGTACACCGCCAACACGATGGCCAGCGCGATCGAAGCCCTCGGCATGACTATCCCAGGCTCCTCCTCCTTCCCTGCAGAGTCCCAGGAGAAGCACGACGAGTGCGCAGCGGTCGGCCCCGTTATGCGCAATCTCCTTGAGAAAAACATTCTGCCGCGCCAAATCATGACCAGATCCGCGTTCGAAAATGCCATGGTTCGCGTCATTTTCTATACCCCGGTAGTACTCACCCATCTCTCTCCCAGGTCCTGACGATGATCCTCGGCGGATCGACCAACGCCGTCCTCCACCTCATCGCAATGGCACACGCCGTCGGCATTAAACTGGACATTGACGATTTCCAGAACGTGTCAGACCGCACGCCCTTCCTCGCAGATATCAAACCAAGCGGCAAATATGTCATGGAAGACGTTTACAAGCTCGGAGGCATTCCCAGTACGCCTGCGCGTTTCCCCGCCTCGGGCCGTATATCTGAAATATCTTTTTTTGTTTCTGATTGACAGAAATTCTGGCGTTCCTGCTCAAGAACAAAATGATTGACGGGAATAACATGACGGTTACGGGCCGGACGCTCGGCGAAAATCTCGAGCAGTGGACACACAAGTACGGCGAGCTTGACGCCCGGCAGGATGTCATCCGTCCGCTTGACAAGCCCATTAAGAGCACCGGCCACATCAGGTACGCACGCATCACCTGCCTCCCACTGCGCCGCTCTGACCTCTCTCGTCTTGTCACCTGCGCTCCTACAAACACACCTATGTTTTAAATAGAATATTAAAAGGCAATCTCGCGCCCGGTGGCGCCGTGGCGAAGATCACAGGCAAGGAGGGGCTCGCGTTCGTCGGTCGAGCACGTGCGTTCGACACCGAGGATGATTTCGTCAAGGCCGTCGAGGACGGCTCGATCAAAAAGGGCGAAAAGACCGTGGTCATCCTGCGCTATCTAGGACCCAAGGGTGGACCAGGTAAGCGGTCAGCCCCCCACCCCACCCGTGCACCCCGCTCCACCTGCACCTACGCCACATCGCGATTCGCGCGCCCGGGATCTTCTCTGCCCACTGCGCGCGCGCAGGCGTGCTTGTGTTTTTCCCATCGTCGTCTGGCGTATGGCACTGTTCGAGCCGCGTAGCTGATTAATGTTCCTTGTAGGCATGCCCGAGATGCTCAAGCCGACGTCGCTCATCATGGGCGCGGGTCTTGGTTTGGACGTCGCCTGTCTTACTGATGGACGATTCAGCGGAGGGTACGTGGGCGTGTTTCCTTGCTCAGTTTCTTTTTGCCGTGCCCGAATTTCATTTCGCGCGCGCGCGCGCGTACATCTTTGGTGTGCAGCGCGGCGCGGATAGTCAGCGCCGTTCTAACGGCCTAAGATTCGGTTAAAATGAATGCGTGTGTGTCGACGCATTGTGCGATCGTCTTCTGGCGACGCCGCCCGACGTACCGCGCCCCGGCTTCTTTGATGCTGCGTCGTGCGTGTACGCGCGCGCTGACATCTCTCAATTTCACCTTCTTCTCCTTCTCCTTCTCCTTTCCGTCTGTCCGTCTGTCTGCCAGCGCGCACGCTAACCTGACCCTCGCTCTTCTTTCCCCATCCTTCTACCACTTAGATCGCACGGCTTTGTCATAGGCCATGTCGTCCCCGAGGCGCAGGTCGGCGGGCCCATCGCGCTCGTCGAGGACGGCGATGTTATTGCTGTCGATGCCACTAACAACACGATCGACCTCCGCGTGTCGGAGGAGGAGCTCGCGCGCCGCCGCGCCAAGTGGGTCGCGCCCCCGCTCAAGGTCAGCCAGGGCACGCTGTACAAGTACACCAAGGTCGTCACCGATGCGAGCCACGGGTGCGTCACCGACGCGTAGCGCTCGGGCCGGGGGTGGCGCACGGAGGCGGAGGCGGAGGCAGCGCGGAGGCAGCTGGAGGCAGGCGGGCGGGCGTATTTTTTCCGCGTGCGTACGGTGCGCCGGTTAACGCGTCCGCGACCAGCCGCGCGTGTGCGTGTGTGGGGGGGGGATCGGATTCGTGGATGTGATCGGGCGGCGTTTAGCGCTGACAATCCCGGGAGCGGAACCGGGCGCTTTAGCGCGTGTGCACCCGTGCACGCTGCGTATGGTGTGCGGGCGCGCTTTAAGGGGGCGAGGAAGGGGAAGCAAAAAAGTATGTACATACCATCCATCTATGCGTGTTAATCGATGCATACTCTGTTTCTGTTCGACGTGTGTCTATCTCGACTCTCTCTACGGCTGCTTGTCAATGGGCGAGCGGGAGCGGGCGCCCCTCGCCGGGGACACGGCGACTTACCCACTGGCTCAGGGGCTTTTAGAATTAAACACAAATGCAAATGATATCGTGGGCGCGGAGACTTTACGGGCGTTGCCACCGCGCAGGACGCAGCCGCGCGCTGCGCGGGGCCTCGCGGCGGCGGATCAGGCCGCATTGGGACGCCGTGCCCCGAAGGGGATCGCGGGGTGTCAGATGCGCACCCACGCCTGTGGGCCGCTATGGAGGCGCGCGATACGCGAGCGCGGATGTAGATTGGTCAGCGCTCCCCCTCCGCGCGCCCGGGGCCTCGTCCCGGGATATATTCAGGGAGTGGTCTCGGTGGTACCCGGTGGTGCGGTACGCTCAGCGTCGCAGCTCACCGCGCCCCAGGCATCCCCGCCGCCCCACTATTCGGCGCGCGTGCGCTAGGGTACTACATGTTTTATTTATGGAGTGGCACCGGTGTCTCGCAGACTGCGTAGGCACGCCACACGCGCAGCGGGGCTGTGCGCGGCGTGGGTGCACTATGTCGTCCTACACATGCCCACAGAATCCAATCAGACTGTCTAAGAAGCTATATATTTGTCTTCAGCGCCCGCCACGTTTGATCCAATCTGACGTCGGCCGGGGCCCCCCCACCCACCCACCCAGCCAGTGCCGACCGCCCGATTGCGGTGCGCGATCCCAGCGAATTCGGAGGGCCCCAGAAATGGAGCGCACCGCACGCCCGGCGCAGAAGATGGCATGCGCGCTGCACATATGCACTGTACTTAGCTGTGCGGGCTGCTTCTAGAACCTGCGTGCTCCCGGGGCAGACACATATCCCCTGGGACGCGCGCCCACGCTGGTGGTAATTTTAATTTCAGAGATGGCGGGTAGCCTACATGCGCATGATGGGAGCGTGGGCTGGGGTACCTTCGCTCACGACGATCAGAAAATCGCCGTTGTATCAAATTCGCATCGGACAGACGGTGGGGTGGACTGTAAGGTCCACGAAACCGACGCCGTTGGGGAGAGGCAGAACAGTGCGTAACCCTGGAATATTCATTTACGGGTATTGGGGAACGCGCGGAGGCAAGCGGCCTCGGCTGCTCGGCAAGCGCAGCGCTCTGGGGAGGCGCGTAGATAGCAAAGGATTTTACATTTGACAAAAGCAAAAACGAAAGGCTAGCTCTTCGACGTCTTTTTAATGATTCGCTTCTTCTCTGACTTGGGCATCTTGTTTTTACGCTTCTCCTTCGCGTCGGCCTTCGCAGCCTTCTTGCGTTCCTGGGAAGACAAAGATTAAATCCTGTACGCGCTATCTGAGGACTCAAAATCTACCTTTTTAGCTTCTTTATCTTCGTGCCGGTGTCCCCTTGGCTTTCGCTCCACAAAGCCCTCCTTTCCATCTCCCGACTCCTCGTCTTCATCGCTCCCGTCCTCGTCGCCAGTGCCGCTGTCAGACTGCCCCTCACCCCCGTCCGCAAGGTCCTCGCCTGCGTCCTCAAATCGCACTTTCGGCGGCGCTTCAGAAACTGCGCTCACGGCCTTCGTTTTCTCGGGCGTGCCCGTTACGACACTGTCCTTTTTATCAGATGCATTCAGTAGCCCAATCGTGTCGGCGTATATCAGCTCGTCGCCACGCATGTGCTTCTCGACATCGCGCTCTGGGTCGTACACTTCATTGAGCGTCCGTGGGATGAAAGACTTCATGAAAACGGAGTCCTCGTGCTCTGTATCCTCGATTTTTGACTTTGACCTGCTCCCCACTGTGGATCCAGGAGCCTGGCTGACGTTCTTCTCGTCGGCGAGGTCCTCTTCTTCGTCTTTGGCATCTACCCTTTCCTGAACAAGGCGCTTGAGGGCATCCTCATCGCTCACGCCCTCTTCTTCGGTCAGCCTCTCCTTGGTTACGAAATCGAAGCATCTGCGGAGGCCCAAGGTCACGACTCCCAGGCGGCCAAAGAAGTCCTCGACGTTCTTGATGTCGTTGCGCAGGAAATCAAATGCGGCCGGATGGTCGTGCTCTACGCTCTGCGAGACATCGATTATCCAGAGGTGTCCTTCGTGATACATGATATTGTATTCCGAAAGATCCGCGTGGACGAGTTTACACACGTGGAACATACGCCGTACGATGAGGACCAACTCTTCGTACAGCGTATTAATGTCAGAAGGAGGAAGCGCAGCGTCTTTCATCCGGGGGGAAGCCCTAAAAGTCGTTCATTAAATTATTCTGTGTTAGCGATTCACATATTACTTACCAGCCATCTTTGTCGCCAACAAGGGACATGACAAGGACATTTTCTCGGACTTCTAAGGGGTCTGGAGCACGGATACCAGCCGCGACCAGCCGCTTCAAATTACGCATCTCTTTCTCTGCCCATAGACGCACCATTTTTCGAGGGTTGCGACTGTACCCGCGGCGGAAACGGAATTCTCCCGTAACATATTTATCGCGATCCTTGAAAACCAGTATAGATGTTTTATAGATCTTCAGCGCCAGGTGAGCACCTTCCGGTGTAACGGCGTGATAGACATTCGCCTGTAGTAGTTTTATTGATATTTTCCGGAGAAATTAAGACTGAACGCACCTCTTTTCCGGTGCTAATGCAACCGTTTACTTCGTCGATCAAGCTTCTCCCAATCATCTTGAATAATATCAGGCGCGTTCGAGGATCAAGCACTTGTTCGTTGGTAGCGCGATCACTTTTGTCCTTGATGTTTGCATGAGCGCTAGGTCCTTTCCTGTTCACTCCAACGCCCATTACATAGGGCACTTCGATCTTCGCCAGCCGCGAAGTATATTTAGCGAATGCAGCAAGTTGATCTGTAGTGCGATCCTTCGCAGCTGCGACGGTAGAAGAGGTAGATTTAACAGAGGCTTTTTTCGGTATATTCACTGCAGGCAGGGGCGCAATAGAACTTCCGTTAGCAGATGATGTCCCGTGAGCTATGCCAGTCCGCACTGCGGTGTGCTGCCTCAGGCGATTGTACTGCTTTGTGAAATCTACGAATGAACTTTGGAAGGAAGCATCAATGATAAAATTCCCTAACACGTACCTCGTTCAGCGTTTTCCCAATCCTCGTCCTCTACACGATTGTCGGAGTAATCCTCGTCGCTCTCATCTTCCGCCTCGTCTTCCGATGATTCTGGCCATTCTAGAGTGGCTTCATCGTGAACCGGTTCGTATGTGTCGATGTATGCATTCCCTTCTCTTGCTATTTGGTGAGTCCGGGGTTGTTCAGGTGCATCGTCAAATTGACCATCATCAACAGGCTCTGCAATCGATGCCATGGCGGTTTTAAAAGGTCAACGTGCAGATCAAAAATGTCGAGATGAAGACCGGCCCGGGGAGGAAGAAATCATGGTCACGTGAAAACCATGACATCATGACCGCTTACCCGCAGCTTGCCGCGCGCCGCGCGGTCACCTACTTAGCTCAAGTTACGGTCGTCGAATTTGCAGTCCCAATCCCCTGGCCTTTCATCCCCTGATTTTTCTTTTTCTGCAACATGGACACCCTACGTCGGCGGATACCGTTTAAGCGAGATGACGAAGAAATCGATGAAAATGTTATTTTGGACGAACAACGTAAGTTCATCTCTTTTTGAAGTTTGAACGATTCTTCATTAATGCGAATATCATTTCCACCACCTTAGAACAAGAAGCACTCATAGAAGATTTGATAAAAGACAACGAAACTGTAAACCGTCGTTACGCTGCAGCGCTGAAGGCAATATTGGCTCTTTCGTGTATACTGTAGGTTGGCCCGGTTGTAGACTTTGCTCGCTCCTCGTTTTCATGCAGGGTTTTTCAGGCAAATATCAGCATTCAACCGAAATCCACTGCTCTCCTACCACCCAAACACTGAACAGGACCCTTCAATACCTCTTCCGGCTGTGTTTACTCTACTGTCATTATTCGTTCACCTGAATCTAGCGCTGCTCTTCTACTCGGATACCATAAGAATTGGGCTCCAGCTCTCAGAGAGTCTTACCCCATTATCGTATCAGCTTCTATATTGTCTTTCTGCTGTTGCGCCGACGATATCTCTATTCCTACGCAAACCGTGGCAAACGACAGCCTGGTGGTCTATCACACTAGTGGTCATTTTTGTCATGCAAGCTGTCATGGATGCAATTCAGCAAAGTATCCAGGGAATCGCGGACTTGGATAACATGAAATATGCGGCGCCAGGCGCTTGATTCTATTTTATTCTTAGGTTGGACTGAAAGCTTGGGTATCTTTCTCGCACAAGAGCCGTCTTCTCGTTTGGAATCCCGAGGATAGAAACAGGGAACATCGGCCAATGTGCGAACCAGATTGTGTCAGATACATGCCTCAAAAGTCATCAACATCTTCGCCACAACCTCGTAGAAGCACACGAAACATAAAAATGTAATCTCCATATCAAAAGCCGTCAAATGACCCAGTGGCTCTCTGGGTCATCTGGCTCTGTGAAATCACCTCAGGGCGCCCCCCTTTATTTCCACCCCGACACGCGATATCGTCAATTCTCATGGCTTTCTCGGTGGTGTCAATACAACGTAAAACACTTTACCCGCGCCGTCCCCGTGGATTTCGTGGATGCAGTACATCTACAATCGTATTCAATGCTTAAATGCGTCCCTCACAGAAGGCGTCCCCATTTAACATACTGGCTGCCAGTTCTTCTATGATGAAGACGTTCTTGGAGCGGTTTATCGTGATCACTGCCAGGCGATATACTCGAAACCTTCCGTTGGCTTATTTACTGACAATCTCAAGACAATCGTTACCTATGCACATGCGCTAGAGTATTACATCTATCTGTGAGGTCGTCATCTTGAACGAAGGATTCGTTCGAGTTGGGTCTTCATTCCCCAGTCTCGAGCCCGAACCAGCCTTCTGTACCCTTTACGTTTTAGTAGCGCAGTTCGCGAGGCCGAAAATGAATACGGCTGAGGCAAAATTTGTTGTCTTTACGACCGCGCGATGTAATTTTTTTTGGTTTCAGAATTTTCGCTTTGTATAACACTATAATTTGTTGAGCTTGTAGGACCTGCTATACTGTAAATTCCCACGGGGTCCATTATGTTCGCCAGACCGCGGCAAGCAAGCAATGTACTTGATCTCGATATCCAGCTCGCACCGAGTTGAGCACTATCGTACCCCACTATGTCCGACTCTTCCGAGGAGAAACACGACGCGACAGTACTCGGAAAGCGGGATCGTAACGGGACAAAACATGCCAGCGCCTCCGACAGCGTAGAACCTGTGGCCAAAAAATCAGCGACTGAAGAAGAGTCGGATGACGAAGATGTCGGCCCAATGCCACTTCCAGCTGAAGCTGTTATCGCAAAGAAGAAGCGGAAAGGTGCTCATCGCAATTCCGTGCGCTCCGAAATACGATTGCTAACGTACGCGCGCCAGTACTTCCCCATGAGCGATTATACCTGGAGCATATCCCCAATACCGACCAATACTATAAATCATTTATGCACCGAGATACCGTCAACTTTTGCGTTGTGACCAAGTCCGTATTGTCTAGGCTCTCTTCGACCGTCTGACATATTTACCTTTTTGCAGAACGGACTTTGTTATTACCACTTCCATAGACGGCCAGCTAAAGCTATGGAAAAAGCAAGAGCAAGGCATCGAATTCGTGAAGGTTTACCGGGCGCATCTCACAGCTATAACCGCCGTATCAGCAAGTGCAGATGGCCAACTATTCGCCACTGTTGCAGAAGATATGACAGCGAAGGTCTTCGATGTTGTGAATTTTGGTGAGCAACCATTTTACATTCCCCATCTAGTGTCGTTTTTCATGATCATCATTCAGATATGATCAATATTGTCAAACTTGGGTTCAAGCCTCATTCATGTTGTTGGGTACATGGTCGAGGACAAGCGAGAGGAATTCTAGCTGTGTATGTCTAAAATAATATGCACTTGCAGGCTTCTTACTTATTCTTTCCTCCTCAGTTCAGATGCAACGTCAGGTGTGATCCGGCTCTATGATGGACGAGGAGGCGACAAGCCTTTGGAAACAATCGACACGGTGCATAAATTTCCGGTACATATCATGACCGTGTGTTTCGTCTATTTTGATGCTATTTCTTGGTTGCTTACTTTTATTTCGATACAGTACAGCGATCAATATAGCACGGTGATTTCAGCAGACGAAGGAGGCTTTATTGAATACTGGCAGCCTAATGAACCTTTCACTCTCCCTGCCAACTTCCCGAAATCCTGGACGTACAAAAGCGAGACCGATCTCTACGAATTTAAAAAGGCATAATCCCTTTCGTTAGCTCATTATTATGTATACTTATCACCGTTTACAGAGCAAATCTACTCCAACGTGCATAACACTGTCGCCGGACTCTTCTTCGTTCGTTACATTCTCTCTTCCTGATCGCCAAGTCAGGGTGTTCTCATTCCTCTCGGGAAAGCTGTCACGCAAATATGACGAATCTCTGGAGGCTATCCAAGAAATGCAGCAAGCAGGAACGGCAATCTATCGTGTGGAAGATATGGAATTTGGGCGCAGGCTTGCCGTCGAGAGGGAGCTGGAGCTACCAGGTCCTGATGGACATATACCCGGGCGCTGGAATAATGTAATATGGGATGAGAGTGGAGCATTCATTCTATACCCGTCTCTGTTGGGCATCAAAGGTGCGTTTCCTGTTGAAATTATTTACATCAACTCATGGACTATCGTGCAGTTGTCAACATTGTCACAAATCGAGTAGTCAAACTGCTCGGCCGGGATGAAGTAGTCAGATTTCTCAACGTCGCCTTATATCAAGGGGCCCCTGCTAAGAAGTCTATTACCACAATGGTAAGGTGGTCAATTATGAAACCTTCAATGCTTTGATACCAATCCCCTCATAGGCAATGGCTGCATCCGCGAATCCTATTCTTGCTGATAAAGGCCAAAGGGATCCAACCATTTTCGGTACCGGATATAAAAAACCACGGTTCTATCTCTTCACACGCTCAGAACCTGAGTGCGTATTTATTCACATTGCCTTTCAAACCAAAATTGATTATGTTTTAGAGACAACAAATCTGGTGAGCGTGACGTGTTCAATGAGCGCCCCACCAGAGAAGAGCAGAATGTTGCCACTACTGCGGTTGCTCAAAAGTCTGGGCCCTCGCCACTTGCCAACTCCGCGACGATACACACGACTCTGGGCGACATCCATATGCGTCTCTTCCCGCAACAAGCGCCCAAAGCCGTGGAGAATTTTGTTGGTCATGCGCGAAGTGGCTACTTCGAAGGGGTGATTTTCCATCGTGTTATTCCCAAATTTATGATTCAAACTGGGGACCCTCTTGGAGATGGCACCGGAGGAGTCTCAATATGGGGCAGAGAGTTTGAGGATGAATTCTCGGATGACCTTAAACATGATCGGTGCGCACTGTTTTCTGCTATTCCCTAGCTCTGTTGACACCTGTTGTTGTGCGCTAGCCCTTACACTGTAAGCATGGCTAATGCAGGCGCAAACACCAATGGGTCCCAATTTTTCATCACAACCAATGCCACACCGTGGCTTGACAAAAAGCACACTATCTTTGGTCGTGTCCTCTCGGGCTTGGAGGTTGTTCATACCATCGAAAATGTCAAGACCAATAAAATGGACAAACCATATGATGATATCACAATTATTAACGTTGACGTTGAATAGGTATCATCTGTAACAAACCTGTAATATGCATATTCACTTTGATGCAATAGCAGTTGTACAAGTGGTATAGGAATAAGGTTATGCATGTGGTCTCAGAAGGTTATGTGATCAAAGGTCTGTGTGGTATGAATGACATGGCATTCTGGGGTAGGATCTTCGAGGAGCTGCAGACGTTTTGTGAACATTTCTTGAAGTTGTGAAATTATCGACTGTGGTTTGAAATGCTCCGGGCCCATGTCTTGTAGTTGCGCAGGACATGAAAATTTCATGATAATGTGAGTTTTTCTCTCGTTGCGGCAGTCGTGTGCACCTGAAATCAGAACACACTCGTAGAAATCAAGAGGACTACCAGAGAGCGCATGAGGGTTCGAGAAGGAAGGTAGATATGCGATGGGGTAGTCAAGCAAGAGTGCAGCCAGAGGAACCGCGAGCTGCATTGTAACATCAGTTGGAAGAGAAAAAGATGGTGGCAATGAATCTAGCTTCAATATTACTGAGTAAAGAAGGTCCAGTATGCAATGGAGGTCAGCAGGAACGCTGTTCGACTGTTATGGGTGAAAGGTATGTCTTTTAGCTGCCGAATTGGGGAATTAGACGCACCACTTTGATTGGCGAAGTAAGATGAAGGAAGGTGGGCTGAAGTATGGGGCTAGTCGACCCAGTCTCGGGAGTAACAGGTTTTATGCGGCCAACCAACAGTTCGGCATTTACAAAAAACGACTGTTCCGACGACGGTTCGAAGATGTGCAAAACCCGGCTGAACAGATCCCTTGTACGATGGTTCTAATATGGGGCTGAGGATCGACATGTTATTTAAGGCCAGAAGATACAACTCACTGCTCGAAGGGCGTTGAGCAAAACGGAAAATACTTCGACGGCGTCCTCTGGTGCAGCTAAATCAAGAAGATATCCGGTTCTGGTAGTGGGTAACGTAGCCAGTGATCAAAGCAAAGGATGGTCAATGGTTTAGGCCGACGCCTATTGAGCATATAGATTGCGTTTGTGACTTACCGGATGCGATGTGCAACTAGAGTAAGATCGATGGAAAACAGCTTTTGATTGTAGTCAGAGAAACGTTTGCGCAGTTGAGGGAGCTTCTTCATCTCATCCTGAATGATGATTGCCGTAGCTCGGAGAAGAGGGCTGACGGAAGGACGACCATGGCATTGGCGATCGTTAGGCATACGGATGAGCTGTCTCTTCGCCGCTCCGCTGGTCGTTGTAGATCGTGGAAAAGTTGTGTGCTTTCCTGCGGACTCCAAGCGCGCTCACTGTGATTCTGATCTCATCCTCGAATATCATTGCTTTCGGCTCCAATAACACTTTGCCATGGGCTCCCGCACAGCTCAGCGAGAAAGAAGTCGTTCGGGCTTGAAAAAGCCAAGTTCTCATACTCCGTTCACTCATTCTATCTGCTGGTCATTGCTGGCAGTTGATCAAGGACAGGTCAGGAAAGTCAAGGGGCCTCGACAACTATTCAGATCCAGATTCCGCCCGTTCATTCTTGGTTCACCCAAGGTTCACCTCGTCGGAAAGGCTCCATGTTGCCAGCCTGAGGTTTGAAATCTAAACTGCAGTGAAATGCTTGCAGATGCGGTGGTTTCGCGTAATCAGTACCAAGTAGTACCGCACCAAATGCAAGAAACATCGGTGAAAACTATGTCGGGGTACCGGGACATTAGCGTTTTAGCCCTAGTCAAGGCTAAGCGCTGAGAAGCGCAGTGAGTTTTGTGTCTCGTGGCCCACTCCGACGTTATTTATGACAGCCAATTAGGTTATAAGTTGGCATAGCTAGTATTGCATCTCTCATGTGCGTAGTTCCCAGCAACAGGAAAAAGTTTTGCTACGCAGATGCCAACAAAAATCGCTCATTGGGTGAGGAGTGTTGTTTAACGCGATTGTCCGGTATCGGCTTGACCTTGGGATCTGGATTTGAAGGACATGCGCCCATGTCAGTTCGGTGGTGACGACCCTCGTCTCATCTCTGGCTCTTATACTCTAGTGGGGCAATCATTAGATTCAAACAATACCCGTCAAGGCCGAGCTATCATAGGCTCGGATCAGTCGACCTCCTTCAACTCCGAGTCAACGTAGCCCAGTTCGATCATAAATTTCAACAAATTGATCACCTTTATCGAGAAGAAGACAACGTGAATTTTGTCTTCACTGGACATGGATCACTTCCCAAAGCCATATTGTACCAGTCATACACAACGCTTCACTTCGTTTCATTCAACAGTGGCCGCTTTCGAATATCTGGTTTCGGGACAGGACTCGAGGCAGAAACTGTTTCATTGGTTGACAGACCAGACCAGTGACAGCATCTTGTTGGCCATCCACTCGGCTCGTAGTTGCCATCAGCCCCGATCTACCAATCATCCTGCGACGAATACTGCACCATGGTGTACGCCACGACGCCCACGCAATGCTGTGTCCCTGGCTGTCTGGTTACTCGACAATCATCCTGTCTGATCTACATACATAATCACCAGCGTTATGTATAATTCAGATACCCACGTATTAGTGCGATTTTATACTCCCTTCAGCACCGCTGGCGTTTATCATCGGCTCATCGCTGAGGATCTTCAAGCGTGTCAGGTATACATGGACATGGCCTAGTAGGAATGACCCATGGCGCCCGCTCTTTCAAGCAGTACGTATCCACACTAATACGAGTTCTGTCGCTGCGTTAACCCATCCTTTAATCGATTATTAGGGAACATTACAACCTCAAGTCGGACGGGTTCCGCTCTTCTGGACGTCTGGATTTTTTTCAACCTTACTTTCAACACAATCCTTCTACCCTTGCTTGTTGGCACTTTTTTGTTATCGAAAAGGGCAAAAAGGCACCCCACGCTCGTTAATCTTTGCATAACCTGGATCTTCTCAGGAATATCCTCTCTTCTTTTGTGCGTGTTCAGGCTGTCAGCAATCGTCATGTGAATGTTTCATAATCATGACGTTGATTAGGTTCTACGCCAAAAAGCATGTCGGTCCTGAACCTAGTGAAGGGTTGTGTATCGCACAAACGTCGTTGCTGTATGGAATCACGCCGATGTGAGTGAACCGCGATCTTGATTTTTTATGTTGGAAGCGTCAAATTCATGTTGATCTAGGTGGTCTGTGTCCGTTTTCATGCTTTTCTGGTATATGGCAATATCTATTTGTGGTGATCTCGCGAAGAGTATAATTGGCACTAAAAAACTCATCTTCGTAAGATCGACATTCTCGCTCCTGATGTTTGTTCTCAAGTTACTCTAGATGCTTGCTTCACCATACGTGGCCCAGATATCATTCTCTCTGGCCGCTTTGATTGTGAGTACTCACGTCTGTTCCTGATCCTTATAATCATAACCACGAGTCGTCCCTTCTAGATGGCTCTAAATCACCCAGACCATGTCAGTCGCGACTATCAGGTGTTATACTGTGAATTAAAATCCCTAAAACTGTCAGTCATTGGTACCTGCCATTATTCGTTAAATTCTAAGCAATCTGTTTCAACTAGCTTCCGTGCGATGACTCTCTTCACTTTCATTATGTGCATTGGGATCATACTGCTCGAGAGTAAGTGTAAATCATACTATGGGTTTTAGGGCAATATGGTAATCGCGATTGGTTTCCTTCCTGTAGTCCATCTCGCAATGATAGCATATCGGAACTGGTGCTGTCTTCGCGAGGCTGGAAAGCACAACGGTGTCGATTACCAATTCGTTATCAGAGTGTTAACTTTCGGAATATTCGTTGCATTAGGCATCATGTGAGTGTTCGACCTCCTCGTTCGCAACTGAGATAGTTTATTGGCGCTGCTTGAAAATTCTAGGGCCAATATCGTTTTCATGTTTGATCCGAAAAGCGTTGTGCCCGACGTTTATGCTGCGATAGGTACCAAAGTTATCTAAGAGTGCGTCGAACAATGCCTGACATGTCAATGAATTAGCTGGATCTGCCGTCTTTCTTGTATTTGGGACCCAAGCTGTTCGTGGATTCATTGCATTCTCCATTCTAACCTGGTTTACTCATGCCATGATTCGCAGGACGTTATTCGTGTGTGGTGTTTTTGGCTTCCGCCGCCGCCCGCAGAACCTATAGTGGTGGACCCGGCTCTAGAACTACGCAGAAGCTCATTCTGGCGACGATCAGAGCCCAATTTCCGACAAATGTATGATATATTTGAAGACTTGCCTCCGCCACCTCCGCCGAAAGACGATCTTAAACTTCTTTCCATGCGGACGGTGGTAAACCAGTGTACCGTAATTAGCCGTTGCTGAAGTACAAGGAGTATCATTAATTATTACCATGCCTGTGAAATGGACAATTCTACCCGAAAGCAGATGCAAGCTTATTGATTTTGTCCCTGAGCCTCCATCGCGAGTAAGCGTTGAGCAATGAGCTCTCAGTGAATATTTGTATTGATAGACTATACATTTCTGACAGTTTTGACCAGTGAAATACAAAACACTTGTGTTTATGACCTTAACCTAACTTCACGCACGAGGCTCATTCCGAGATGTCCATAAGATGGCCAGCCGAGTCACCCAAAGGCTCCGGAACCGGCTTTATTCTTCTTTCAATCAGGAATTCCTCTATCCGAGCCTTCAGTTCAGGTACTATGAGATAATGGAATGCGATGAGGATATAAGCAGGATATATTTCAAAATTGACACTTGCCTGGGATGACTGCCTCGATTGATAAGGGCGACCGGTTGAAAGGGTCTTTGGAATCTGATAATAGGTGTGACTTGATAGTGGCTCGGTCTAGGATAGTCTTGGATGATGGCAGCATTACAGGATCTCTCATCACAGTGAACATGAGCGGATCTGATGAAAGTTTAGCATACGTAAGTGAGGATATGTGCAAGTAAAATTGAAGAGACATACCCAAAAATTCATCTGGTACTTCACCAAGATCATCCTCCGCTTCCAACAAAGCCTTGGCCTCTTCAACTTTATCAACAAATAAGTATAGTCGATCAACCTCATCTTGTGTTTTAAGACTACGCCGAAGAGCAATTTCCCCCGCTTTTTGAAAGAGTTCCTTTGTGTAACTGCGCCCGTCGGCCGCAACAGACTCGATGAACTGCCGCTGATCGCTTAGATTCATGAATACTTGAATGATATCGCTCAATAGTGCGCGAGGGTTGAATTTGAGCTTCTCGGGTTCGCGGACTTTAAGCTCTTGATATTTCGGGCCGACCAACGCATGTAGATTATAGTCCAACATAGCAGCAAGACGGTCCACAATCTCTGGCATCATGAAGGGTGCCTTGGTTTCAGCAGTGAAGATTTTGAGAAGTTCAACCGTCGATCGACCCAGAGTTGTATAGCCCGACGCTTGGCGTTCCAGTGAGCGCAGCGTGCCTTCTCGCTCTCGTTGGTATTCCTGGGGTTTTGCTTCCCATGCAGCTTTATCGTCCATTTCGACTTGAATGTTGTGGATCTGCGTTAGCTCGCTTAAGGATTCATCCATGAGGTAGGTAACGTCGTTTATCATCAGGTTAACAAAGCGGACAAATTTGTCCACGTTCCTGCGTTGCGTTGAGGTCGAAGGAAATTTGAAAATAGATCAAACGTACTTTGCCTCGATATTGAGTGCTTCTCGGTGGGTGCGATTGTTCCAAACAACCTTGAGGATGTACGAAATGTTTCGCCTGTTGGAATAATTAGATGCCGGTACAATTATACAATCTTGAAGATACGGACCGAGCATCTACGAGTAGTTATTAGCTGGCAGATAACTTGAGAAATAAACCAATAACACTTACTGAATTTGTCATAGAATTGAGAGCTGGCGCCTGTTTGTTCCACCTCTACCGCGAGTACCTGCATTAGCGAACGTCTCTGTTTAGAAGATAATCCCTGCCGACTTACCTATGTAGAAATGCATCAACGCGGGCATTAGGTGTTTCAAGGCCATAGGATGCGAATTGAGCATGTTCCCCAGTACCCCATTGCGTTCTCGGCCATACCCCCAGATGCTCATGAAAAGAACCTACGTAATATTAAATTGGCTTTGGAGCTTTGGCGCGGGAGAAATGTGAGAACACATACATCGTTGATCTTGGACTTGAGGAATGGGTTTTTGATGTACCACGTCGATGTCAAGAAAATCAGAACAAAAGTCATAAGCTCAGTTTTGCCTGATAGCTCAAATTTGTCTGGAGAGGTCCTACGAATGAGACCCTTGTTGGTCCGTAAGCTATAACGTGCACATATGGTCATAACTCACTGGACTGAAAAATAATAGGAATCAACTATGTCTTCTATGATGTACTCTGGAAGTACTCTGAATGACATTGGTACTTCCTGAGGCAGAGGCAATCTAATGGTAAGACATATAAGATAATCCATATGCAATGCGGAAGGAAAATATTCACTGAGCAGGAGGTGAAGGGTGAGTCTTCTTGGGATCGATTTGACGGATGAGCCAAGTCGAGAGGAAGTTTGTGAAGCCGATCGATCTGAAAGTCATCTCAGGGTCCAACAACCCCGCCTCGTAGGCCAGTTGTTGCGATTTTATCTGACTTTGTTGCTTCTTCACATGGTTGATCGCTGCCTCTGTCCGAGCCTGCATATTGCTCTACAAATACGGATGAGAATAATATGAGATGGGAATGTTACATTGCTTACACCCATCCATGAACCATCACCATTGATCATATCAAGTTGCCTCTGGAGATCTTCGACATGCTTACCTAGACCATTGTAGGTTTGGATGGTTCGTAGGTACCCGTAGTGACTCATCGCAATAGTAAGGTAAAAGATATCGGAAATAAAATTTACAGGAGTGCCTGCAGAGAATTTTCAGATCCACGATGTGACCTCAGAAATCAAAGGCTGAATACAAACCTCCTGGCGCAGGAGCATGTTCACCTTTCCACTGTTGAGCTTCTTCACTTGTTGCTTTGATCCTTGTCTCGTCGTTCAAATCAATTCGAGAGGAGTGAACGTAGTACAAAGGATCTATGCGCTCCATCTAGAAAAATTGAGTGGGATGTTCCTCCACGACAAGCCTACGGCTGCACTCGCCTTGGTAAAGTTGGCGTCCATAAACGGCTCGGCGAATCGTAGCAGCACGCTTTGCATGTTCAACATGAAACTATCTGAAGCGACTGTTGTCGGGTCAACCTGAGTTTGACCATGAATATCGGTACACATAACGGGAATGTCATGTTCACCTGCATCCCTGCTCGCTTCGCATTCAAAGAAACTACGCGAGAGAAATAATCAAGGACTGCTTCTCGTGTTTCTGCGGACGTGCGAACAAGGGTATTGAACACTGAAAACAGGGCAGTCTAATAGCAGGAAGATTAGCGTTAGATTACGCCAAAATAATCTGCCGTACGCACTTGAAGTGTTTTCAGCGTCGCCCTTAGGCTAGCGTAAGTTGATTCGATATCATCTCTCGTCCGTTTTTCTGGTTCCGAGAAATACGTTGAAGCAACCTTCGACTGTATGGCACAGATTAAACAAGGAAAATCTTCCGAAAAGACCACAAAACCTACCCATTCCGGCAAAAACACTCCCAGCCTGCAAAGTGGGCCAAAGAGAGAGGTTACTTCAAAGTTAGCAGCAGTAGCTTCATTGGGGATCCATTCATCCATCCTCGTAATCATTGCCGCGATGCTCTTAATCGACACAAGTACTTCCAATCCACTGACGACACCGCGCCAGCTTGAATCACTTCCTCCCAAACCTTCCGGTCGGAATAAAGATTCATGGAAAAGCAGCCCACGAACAACTGGGGCAAGGATATCATCAATTTCGTTATCTGGTTCGAAACGACGCGCAAAGTCTTGTAGGAACTGTTCGACATCAGAAGGAGCAAGGGTAGTTTGACTGTTGGTGGAGCTGGAGAGGAGTGGGGCGGACAGTGCAGAAAGAGAAAGAAGAGGCTGGACAAGTTCAGCGGCACCAAGGGTTCGTCTGAGACGTTTTAGTAAGTCGCCCGCATATCTATAGGTGTGACATACCCAGACGGTTGAGGAAACATCTCGGGCTCTTGCAAGATGTAACCAGAATAGCTGATAATCAGTGACCGAATTTTTTCGAGCTCGTCCAGAGCTTTGAGGCTATCGGATGGCGCGTACCCCTGGTAAAAGTAACGACACATGATGCTTGTTGGATAGTCAGTTAGCGAAGATATAACTGACCTTCTTCATCACGGATGACCGAGCGGTATTCAATCTTTTCCAACAACCAACCAAATATTCGAAGACCGTTTGCTGGGGGGGTAGGGAAACTAAAACTGGCAGGTAGTCTAGTTCATCGCTAGATTAAATGCATTTGAGCGATCCGTGCTACAGTTTAGCATGATTGTAGACAACGCACGTCATATCTTGCGGATTAAGCTCAAGCCTGGCGATCAGAACTCTATCAAGTAGCTCAAGAGTGAGACTAAAATCGGCTACATAAAATATTAGAACGTCTGAACACAATAGAATTTGCATTACTTGAGTCACTCACCCTTGCCCTCTGCAGCCAACTCTAGAGACAGATGCTTCAGCCATACAATTTCGTAACCACTTTTCTCGGCTACCTCATTCTTATACAAGAGAAAAAGCGAGTGTCAAAGATTTTAGCTTTGAGTGCCCTGATTGAATATGAAGGGGGACTCAACATACGCTCAGAGTAACCTGTAGTACATTCTGCACTGTCTCATGCTCCCATGCCTGAACATTCAGCTTTGCGGGAGCAGCTTTCTTCTTGGCCAACCCAGAAGCAGATCTAATCGGTGGCGCAGACGATACGGAAGTGGATGGTGCTGATGGGCGAGGGATCGGCTTCGGTTTAGGAGCAGCAGAGGCTGGAGGCACCGGAGAGGCTGAGGCACTCGGAGTCGAGCCTTCGGGTCTTGGTGAGGATGTACCAACGTTTTGAAGTTTTGCGAGCCTTTTCAAACGGATCTAAGACCGGAAATTACATTGAAAGACGAATAAGTTCAGTCCTAACGAGCATTAACAACCTCACATACGCGGTCGGCGTCATCCTGCGGTGTAGGGGCGTTATCGCTCATGGTATATCAGTTGTAAAGGGTATTTGAGAGTAGTATGGGGTGTGAGTCTATATGTGTGTGTTGTAGAAAAGCGATGAATTGATGGATGTTGCGGTAGAGATATTGGAGATTGCTTTGTATTATACTCTCAACATTATTCCCAATCGGAGGAGTAATAATTTAGATCACGTGGCGCATACCGCGTCTGCCGCCGGAGAGAAGAGCGTTGTCGGTCGACGACGTGCTCCTCAAGTGCTCCCTGACGTTAACGCGACAAATGTTGACTCTTGGGCGCCAGCTGCTGTGGTCAGCACAATCATGTATTCGGAAGCCGTCTCTCTCTCTTTCTCGCTTATTCTCAAGCACCTCAGTGACTGAGGCTGGTTACAAAATGAAATCCCATTCTGGAGCGAAAAAACGCTGGCGCTCTCTGGCCTCCGGGACCTCGTTCAAGCGCGTAAGTTGAAGATTCGAATGCAATGGCCTTGACTCATATATCTAATTGAACCAGGGAAAAGCTGGCCACTCCCATATGAACGTCTCGAAATCTCCTGTGCGGAAGAACAGACTCAGCACAACCGCGTATTCCACTGCGGCCCAAACCCACAAGCTGAAGAAGCTCCTCCTTCCTTACGGATCCGGATAAATCCTAGTACCCGTAGCATCCATGCTACCATTTAAAAATAATAGTAAGCACATTCAGTCATCGTCTATCTTATTTTCTACTAATGTTTCGATACAGATTTAATAGACTAAAAACACTTAAAAAGTTCGCTGTCCGAGGTCTGACACTAAGAGACAATGAAGAATTGAAAAAGTATCACTACCTTGCGTTTCCGGCTGGAAGCCTGCATGAGCAGAGTGATTGAATAACCTGTTCTGTCTCCTGAGATGGTTCCATCACGATGTGTTACCTTATTCTAAATGATGCGTATGGTACAGGGTATAGGGGACATAAAAACCATGTATGTGGCTTCAGTATGGCTTCAATCTTGGCGCTTTTGAAACAACCGACTTCTTTCCAAAAAGTGCTCGTATATCCATTTGACTTGGATCATGAGCCATACTACCAATTCCGCCCTTTTGTCGACGCTGTAGCAATAATTGGACTGAGCTGATTGTACAACAAGGTTCCTTGCCTTACCATGTTCACTAAGTGAGTATCTTGATTCACTTCACCTACTGTGACAACTAGTGAAAACTTGGCTGGGGCTGTGTCTGAGTCCTAACGACAGGATATTCAAACGTCAATGCACTTGTGCAAAATGCATGGCGAGATTCCAACCTTCAACTTAACCGCGACTTTCGTCCAAGCAGTATTCTTCATCCCACGAAAATGGTGGTTATTATATGTCGAGTCCCGCTCGTGGTTTCTTCGTAGAATAGCTGCGAGCAATTCGCCGATGAATAGGCCATGGCTAACGATTGCTATTGTCCGCGTTACACTTTCCTTCTTCTCTTCCAGAAGGTGTGGGAGTAGGATATCGTTGATGACTGTGTCAGCCCTCTGTGCGAGGTCATCAAGGCTTTCACCTCCAGGGAACCTATCGTGACGGGTATACAGAGCTGGAAATTTGCCCTTGGAATAGTGATCTGCGAGAGACAACCCTGGTTCTTTCTTGGAGAATTTCATACCCTCGCCCGCGCCAAAATTCTGTTCACGGAGAACAGTGAATTCGCGAATTGGCAAGTCGAGGTTCTCGCGTTGCTTTCCTTTCACCGCGTTCGCCGTCGTTCTAGCGCGTAGAAGATCAGACGAATAAATGACTGATAAGTTCGTACTGGCGAGAGATTCTCCTAGTGCTTCGGCTTGCTAGTATTTACCATTATGATGTGAGCAGAGATGTTACGAGATGCGAATGCGTGAACGAACTTGCATTCCTGTTCGAGTCCCATGAGCTGGCCGTTACTCCGCATTAAAATGCTGACTTTACCATGATTTGAAAGTGGTGAATCTTTCCACCCCGCCCATACGCCGCGCTATTATTCAAGTCGAAATGGCTTGAGCACTACTATTACAACGGAGGTAAACATACTCCGCACCAAGTTGTCCTTCGACTCTCCGTGCCGAATCTGCTCTATATTTCAGTGATGAAGAGACAGAAGAACGTAAGCGCTTACGAAGATGAAGATAACCATGGGCGTGCGTAAGACGTCTCGATTGTGCTCGAACTTCAACGAAGTGAAGGTAGAAGATCGCAGTCATCGGCGCGCGTCCGCACGTGGCTAAGCAATTATGGAGCTGACAAATCGGAGTGGCAGCATCTTCGAGCCACCACCGGAGTCCGAGTCCTTCTTAGTTGGTCCTTGGCCTGTGCAACTGGCCGCGTCAGCGGTCTCTTCTCTATAAATTCCTCCGTGTCTCTTCGTTTCGTTCCCTCACACTCTCTATCGTTCAAATGTCGTTCTCGTCCTTTTCTCCCGCTCCTGAACGCGACACATCTCTTCTCGGCGTCGGAAAGCAGTGCTCCAACCCCGGATGCCTTCTCGTCGACTTTCTGCCCTTCAACTGCCAGCACTGCAAGCACTCGTTCTGTCAAGAGCACTTCAAGGTTGATGTACATCGTTGTCCGGAGTATGACGAGAGCAAGCACAACCGCATCGCCCCCAACTGTGCGTGCACTATGCACCTCTGTACTTAGAACAATTACTAATACCCATATGATTTTCAGGCCCTCTATGTAATACGCCAGTTGCCGTTCGCCAAGGGCAGGATCCCAATGCTCGGATGGATTTCCACCTGGAGAAGGAGTGTTCTGTTGTAACGGGTAAAGTAAGAGCGAAGACCACCCCGCTTTGTGCCAGTGCTACCTGCAAGAAAGTGCTGTTTTCGCCTATACGTTGCACTGTATGTTACCTTTAACTTCTGCAGGAATTGGTTCTAGGTGTTTGACCACTGTCCTCTAGTCTTGCAGGCAACAATTCTGTCCCGCTCACCGCTTTCCTGGGGATCACATCTGTTCCGCGGCTCCCGCAAACCTCAGCAGTAGCACTTCTCGGACTGGCCCCTCCTTGGCTGCCATCAGCACTGGGGCGCAAAACCTCAATGCAAAGGCTGTTACGGCAGGAAATGCAGCTCTTGGAGCCGTGAAATCTTCCATAGCTGCTGCTTCCGTTCCTACACCACGCATTTCTATGCCATCTGGGCCGTCGGCCATTCCGTTCCGTAGCATGGATAGGTACGTTGACTTTCAAGCCAAATCGGCAAGTACCCGCTCACCGCTCACCAGCCGTTCTGATTCTTCACTGCATTCCTTGCCCGATGTCCCTCATAATGCCGAAACGACTACCCCTACGACGACCACTCCCACGAAACCTGTGGAACACACAATTAAACCATCGCCTATAATCAATATTCTACTGTCTAATTTTGTCCCGCGACCAATATTCGGGACTGCTTAATCTACGCAATCACTGTATAATCACCCCTAATGTATCCATATCCATATTCGGTCTTTGAACACATTTAGACGCGCGAAAGCGGAGCGGGAAAGCCGACTGAAGGCCATGCAAGCGCGCGCCAAGAAAGGGGTATGAAATATGTCATCTATTCTAGGCACCCAATGTTAACCCTATTTACAGCTTTTGAGAGAGGACGAGAGGGCCATTTTAGCGGCAGAAGAGGCTGCCGCTCATGAACGAAAGGGTGATTGTATAATCATGTAACTCCTACCTCCCAAAATCCTCTCCCCGTCGTTTATGTCTAGTCACACTCTGTACATCATTTATATGGATTATTTATTACGTTCTTCAGTTGGAAAATCGAGGAATATATATCGCGAGGAACGAACGAAGTCTAAAGGGCCAAAATCCCTGAAATGCAGTATAGAATGATACAATAATAAATTACAGGAAGGATTATCGCTTTTTCTTTTTAGTTCCCCGCGTCGTCGTACCTCGCGTCGACCCACCCCGTCCTCTGCGCCCGGCCTTCGGAGGCCTGCCGCGTGTAGGGCGCGGAGACTCCTCACGAGCTGTGCGTACATGATAAGCATGATGAATACGCTGAGTGATGAAGAAAGATAGCCACCTGGTGACGGCTCGCGCATCTCCGTATCCTCGTCCTCGGCATATTCCGTGCCACCATCGGTCCCGGTCACAACGCTCTCGCGCGGCGTCTCCGCCACCGCGCCCTCGTCGCCGCTCTCCTGCGTCAGCGCGCTACTGTCGCTGTCACCAGCAACAAGCCCGGCGAGGTTGAGCTTGCTGCGCGTGTTCTTCCCCCGCTTGCGCCCCATGCCGCGCTTGCTCGAAGTCGACGGCGCTGGTCGCGGACTGGGCGCTGCTGTCGGCGGCGGTGCAGGGGCAGGAGACGACGCGGGGGAGGACGGTAGCGATGGAGTCGCACGCATGCGCCGCTGCGCAATGATGGGCTCAAACTCCTCGTATGGCAGGCTAAACTCCTCGCGAAAGAACGGATGCCCCGAGAGGTTCTCAGATGGCGACGGCGAACGGATAGACACGGGCGACGAGTTCGAGCGCGGTGAGTGGTACCCTTCAGCCTCGATGTCCTACATACAGCGAATGGATGAGTAAAGGAGATGACGCGCCGAATTCGGCAGCCCACGCACGATAGCATCCAGCGCGTCGAGATCGTAGCACTTGCGCAACTTCTCCCACAATGTGTCGATGTGCACCGTGCGTCCGGTGTCTCGCTGGATGGCGTTTCGAATGGCTAGGATATGGAAGTAGCGATGCATACCGATTGGCCTTGCGCGCATGATCGAGTGGAAGAAAGAGATTTCGCCTTCGACGGAGTCAAGAAATGCATGCTCGTCGTTCCTTTCGCCGGGCATGGCGACCGTCATGCTGGGTTTAGAAAGGTCGGGGAATGGATGCTTGACTTTGGCGACGTCTGCTTCGTCGACCAATGCACTTGTCTTGTTTGGCATATTCCCCGGTACTAAATAATGCTTCCATGCCAATTGCGATTGCGATTGCCATTTATGGTTCTACTCATCGTTGGCCCAGCCTCCGAATCCATCCTCCACTGCACGCGTCAAACTCGCAGAATATGGCTCATCTAACTAAAGCAACCAATTATGACATTGAGGATTCGAACATCGCCCTCCTTGGCTCAGACGTCAGTTTACTACTACTGTCTCTCCATTGTACTTGAATCTTTTTTAAGTTGCGCGCAGTGTGCTGCGCGACCCGTGGCTGATCAAATCTTCTGGGAAATTTAGCTCGAGAAACATGTCAGAGAAGCTTCTGGCGAACATGAGCCGGCATGGGAACATGCTGGAACGGCAGTAGGCCTCCAGATCTGGCGCATCGAGAACTTCCGTGTCGTTCTATGGCCAGAAGATAAGCATGGCTCGTTCTATGACGGCGATTCATACATCGTATTGCATGTACGTGTCGCTCTGCTAGCGTTTGGGTATGAGTACTCAGTGCTAATACCAGACATACAAACGAACTCCAAACGCAGAATCATTCTCTTATAATCTCCACTTCTGGCTCGGCCAAAATACTACTCAGGATGAGGCCGGCACGGCGGCATACAAAACCGTGGAGCTTGACGATTGTAGGTGAAGGCAATATGAATGAAAATAGCCACTCAATGTTCGTTTCAAGTTCTCCACGGGAAGCCAGTGCAGACGCGTGAAGTCCAAGGCTACGAAAGTGATCAATTCATATCCTACTTCGCTCACTTTGTTTGCCTCAAAGGCGGGGTTTCTACGGGATTTCACCACATATCAGATCCCCCTCCTCTGAATATTCGCAAACTCTACCGCTTCAACTTCTCAAAAACCTCTGGAGGCGGCTCTCATTTAGTGGTCCGCGAGGTTCCTGCCGCCGCAGAGAGTCTTATTGAGGGAGATGTCTACGTACTCGACAAAGGCGCGGAGATTTTTCAGTTGAATACCAAAGCCAGCACGGGACAAGAGAGATTTAAAGCCGCAGAATTTGTCCAACGGCTCATAAACGAGCGGCAAAGTCAGAACCGCCTCACAGTATTCGGTGAGCAATAAACTTTCTCGCGCCGGAGGTGCGATCTTACTCAATGCATATCTCCATTTTCTTGCAGACGAAGACGGGTCAGGCGTGTACAAATTCTTCTCTGAATTCGGGGAAAATGTCTCCCTCGGCAAGGTCGACACCACAACCCGCCATACCTCTGGCTCCCGTTCGGCCCTCTGTCGCCTATCCGATGCTACCGGAATGGTTACATTTGCACCGGTGGAATTAATCTCCTTCGAGGAATCTTTCGTGTCTGATGATGCTTTCCTGCTGGATGCCTCCGCTTCTCCCCACCCTGCAATTTTTGTTTGGATTGGGAAACAGGCATCATTAAATGAACGGCGTCTCAGTCTTCAATATGCCCAGAAATATCTATATGAAATGCAACAGAAGCGCGAATCAACTGCCAGAAAGATTGTGGCCATCCCCATCGTCAAAATCCAAGAAGGCGAAGAAACGTCAGAATTCTTACAAGCAATATAGCAACAGATATACCGAATGTAAAGATACAACCAGGCGGTGTCATATACAGTCTATGTAGACGCTGAATGACGTAGCACTCAAGCGTCATTGGAAAAGGTCCATGAAGTAAATCAGCCCAAAAAAATTGCGAGTCTATGACGTCAAGTCAACCCCGAACACTAAGGCCGAAATACCATTCAAACATCATAAGCGATGCGGGCACCAGCCCATGCGTAGGGATAGTTTCTCTGGTACCAATTCCTAAAGCTCTTTCTTTCAGAAATGCGAGGGATAGTCGCGTATGATCCGCCCAGCTGCGAATGTACAAGATTAATAGAGTGGAAACACAACGTCGCAAAAGCTTACCACGACATTATGTTTCCCATCAAAGAAGTCCATGGAGTAGCTAACGCAGTAAAAATGTAAGCTCAGAAAATTTGTCTGATGCGTGTGAGAGCGAAGACGACGTACCCTGGATATAGCTTAGAGGGCTCGAATCCTTCGACGCTCTCGAACACGGTCGACGTCCATTCCCAGACACCCCCATTACTTCCTTTCCCACCGTTACGCTTACTTCCCGTCGTCGCGCTGAGTCATGAGATGAGTCAGTAGACATAGCCTCATTGACTTTGAACTGACGGAACAGGGTGCCAATTTCTGAATCCAACATTAGCACCTCCTTCGTACCCCGATTTGAACTTTTCATAGAATAAACACAGTTCCGCTTCTGTGGGAAGGCGTCCTCCTTTCACAGTGGCATAGGTCGACAGAATGTCATACGACGCAATGACAGGCCAATTTTGGGCAACCTCCATCGAAACTGGCCCATAAAGTGTTCGTACCTATTTGCGAAATTATGACGATTCAGGTTCCGGAATTCCCTCAATCAGTCAAAGGATGGACGAACCTTCATGTTCCCGTTGTCGTCCACCCAGCTCGCTGGCAGTTGAACTTGGTTCTTTCCAGCGCCTATGTAATACTGATAAAGCTGCCCGTTCGTTACTGGCCTCCATTCAATTTTGAACTCGCCAACATGGACCGCGCGTTTAGGATGCTCGTTATCCCAACCAAATTCGTGAGACTCGATCATGTCTTCGGGTGCTGCATCCCAGCCTTCGTTATCATCGTGGCCGAGAACCACGGTAGCTGGCCCTAACGCGAGCGTATCGGATTCGGCGTATGAATTCTCATTCCACGCAATTGCGAGAGAAGGCCAATTCGGAATCCTAAAGCCGGGAGGGGGAATGGATCCGGATCCTGCACGCTGAAGAAGCATATAGAGCAAAGTTTCGGCGTGCATAGCCTCATGTTCGAGAGTGATAAATAGGACTCTTCCAACTTTGCGAGTCAGAGTGATTCTGCCGGCATCGATGTCGTCGTAAAGTTGCATTAATCTAGCGCGTACTTTGTCTTGGAATTCGAGGATGCTATTGTGACTTGGCCATTCTTCATCCTTTACCGGTACTTCTGAATGAGTCTGTAAGCACAAAAAGTTAGTGATGCCACTAAAAATAACTCGTTGGTCTTTGAAAACATACGTGACATTGAGAAGGATCGTCCACGTTGGGATCGATGCCACGCTAGGTGGGATCGACATCAATTACAGAGAAGCGAAGCGAAGGGAATGCTTACTTCAAAAATGTGCTGTGAAAGTACATTAGTCAGAATCGAGATTTCATCTACCAAAGATTCTCACCTTGAATTCCTGAGGCTCCGTGTTCGGCCTCTGGAGGAGATTAGATAAATGGATATCCAAAAAGGTTGGAATGTGGCCCAAGTAAAAGAGGCAGATATGGCGAAGGTCTATCGGCTTTTGGAAGAGCATAGATTTGGGTATCATATTTCTTGTTATGAAGTCCCATGAGTTCCACAGGTCGTACCACTCCTCACGAGAAGGGACGCCGAATGGAGTATTGGAGGCCGTTCGAACGGATTGAGCGTTCTGACGGGGGAACGAAAGAAGTGGGAAGAGAAATGGAGGTCGTTCGAGGAGCCATAACGAATATTGCAATTTTTTGTCAAGCCAACGCTGAATAGGCCGAAGGTTAGCCTTGACAAACATGCGATACATGTCTTCCTCTGAAAACTACGATCGCGTCAAAAAAAAGTACTATGGGAACACAGCAGGAAAACAGACCTTCAAAGACTGTTCGATCTTCACCAATTCATTCTTCGAAAAAGTGAACTCTTTCCCGGCCCTCGGCTCACGAAGCGTCTGCAAGTTTTTGGACTTGAGGAATGCCTCATGACGACCTAAAATAATCACAAAGCAGGCGTTCGGCGACATTATAAACTATTACCTAGACATGTCAAACATCGGACTCACGCTCTAACTTCGGAATAGATGTCCAGATTAGAATATAGGATGAAACACAGTAGACGCGGAAAGACATACCTCATTATAGACATTAACATAATCCCAATCATTTTCATCGACGAGATTTTCGTCGCCTAAAGCTCTACCAGCGTGCCGCAAACCATTCAAAATAAATCGCTTGGTATGGCCCTTCGGGTCGTTATATGCGTCCTCGATAACAGACTTCTCGTTGTCGTGGTCGAGGCCCATAAGTAACGTATCGCCACTTCCAGGTCGCAGGGGCAAGGATCGGAGAAAGAGGGCCCCTTCTTCCCTAGAAAAGTTCCCTATTGAAGACCCCAAGAACATGATATGCAACGGTGATTGCGAGCCTTCAGGCGTAGAGAATACTGACGAGTCCGAGTAAGGCGTCGATGAGGCGTTGCTCGAGAGCGAAACAGGAGAGAGAGGTGGGGTCATGTCGGCCATGGGCGTATATTTGCGCTCTCCTGCTGAAGCCAGGATCGCGGTTACGTTATGAGTGAGTAGACCGCCGTCTTGGATAAATTTGAGCCCATCGTCGTACGTGCCCCATAGACCTTTCGTCTCGACTTTGCCAACTAATTTATTACCAAGGTCTGACCTCGCTATTCCATCCAGGGTGCGTTCAAGCTCACGCTGCTCGAGGTCGAGGGCGTAATAGGTAATAGGTCCACAAGGCTTCGCTTTCTCTACCAGACGTGAAAGACCAAGGAGTATATGCGATGTTTTGCGCAAGGCTCTGCATAATCACTCCTGTGTTAGCATATGCATGATCGAAGATATAAAGAACCCGAAAATGGACAACCCTAAACGGTAAAATCGGGGCCCCATAGCAAGAGAGAACTTACCCCGCGCCAAGCTCGAGAATGACTTCGTCTGAGCCAATTCCCGTGTTTATATGCATAGCCTTGACGATATCGTCTGTGTTGGTCTTCAGGATTTCCTCCTCAGCAGCGAATAGATAATATTCAGGAGCGTCCATAGTAATGTTGTCGTAGAGCTTCAGTCCGCACTCATCATAGAGAAGCATCGTCGGAAGCTGCTTGTGTCCCAGAGGTTTGGAGAGACCGTCAAGAATTTGTTGAGGAATATCGGACATGAGAATCCCATCGGTAGAACGGGTGTGGATGTCAATGATTTCGGCGGGCATGATGGTTAGGAGAGGAAAGACAGAACGAAAGTTGTGATATGGAATTCCAACGTGTAATGGAACGCCTCCTTTCGTACGCCCGGTTTTATATGATCGCTGAGCAGGTTTGGGAAACGGAGATGGAGGCCAAAAACAATACGTTGACTAGATGACGTCATCAAATTTTCATTATACCTTGAGCTGTTAACTTTGGGGTCTTTTGGGGTCTGAATGTTTGACTTTCGAACGCATGAGACTTTCGATTATCTGAAAACTGGATAAAACTACCCCGCATATCCGACGGCTGCATGTACGGACATGTCGCGTTTAAATTATAACCACCGTCGGTACCTGACGAGCAAATTTTCAAATGGAGGTAAAGTATAATTCAGCAGAAGTACATGGCAGGCAAAATTGCATACCTGATTTGGTACACCAGCCTACTAACCCATCTCACCCAATCCTCATGTGGTCTTTGGATTGTCGCTCTAGGCGTTTCGGTAATCAGGCAATCACAACGTGTCGTACCCCAAAGTCTCGGCCGTGGCTTTGCGAATTTGCCTTTTAGCTGGGAACTTCTCCACGCTACGAAAAGAAGGGTCCCATTTTCACCTGAAGCCACTCTTGGGAAAATAAAATTTCAATACAGGTGTATAGTCCCGACTTCCGGTCCAGAGTTATAAAGGAACACACACACATAGGCGATCCGGAGGTTAAAACAAGCGCTCGGACCAACAAACGAACAGAACAGCGTTGTTGGGATCAAAGACGTTACAAAAGCAAGGACACGCTCGGAGGAAATGGAGGAGAACATGACAGTACTGGGTCCGGATTAAACACTCAGCTGAGCCACAGGTCTGCGAGCGTAAAGCATTCGTCAATTTGAGTTAACACGATCGAATCTATAGAAAAATATTACGGGCTGTTGCATAAGAAATGTATTCAATACTCACCCGATATCATTGGGCACAACGAGATGTAAAAAGAAACTTCAATAAGAGTTTGGTAATCGGGGGATATAATATAGGTATAATCCTTGTAAGTGACCCACGCTTCGTGAATTTCGTCAGCGATCCACATCAGCCTTAACCAGCTCGTCTGCAAGCTTTGCCAGCATCTCTTCTGACCGAGGATTCCGTGGGAATGATTTTCCGTTCCCCAAGCTGTAAAGCAGAAGATGTCTTCAAAGTGCACCAAATTGATCGTATAAGGGACTCACCAAGCCCCTCCGTACCAGAGTCGAGTGAACCAGCCAAGGTTTCTGTTCCAGCCGAAAACTTGTGCCCAATTCCTTTTCCAACCGACATCATATATCAAAATTTGACCATGTGCATCTCGCACAATGCGCCTTTGGACAGGAGAAAGCTCTGCTTCCAGAGGAGGATCAGAAAGGGAATGTCCACTGCGAGGTAAAGGTGGAAGATGTCGTAGTAGCATGAATGGTGCTATATTTTCCAAAGTAGTCTGATTTGTGCTGGAAAAGAAGTACAAATTAATTATATGATAGGAGAAAGAAGAAACCTTCATACGATATTAGGTATAGGTGATAAGCAGCAAAAGATCCGACCGTGAGGGCAAAAATGCCTCCAGCAAATGCGAGACCAAGTTCGTGCACAGGTATAAATTCGTGCTACAGTATATGGTCATATATTAAATGAGAAAAAACGGGTATAAGGTAAACGAAAACACTTACCACGGCGAAAGGGTTTTGAAAAGCGTACCATAGAGCGTGACTTGCCACAGCAGCAATATATACGGCCAAAAAAGTTATACAACAGAGAAAATGTACGAAAGCCGGGTATGTGCGATGTCCCTGTACTTGATAAGTCCTAGAAAATACAGGGGAGGAACTAGACTGACGATGCATTTTGCCCCAACCCACGGGCAATGATGATCTGCCACAGATTAATTTACTGTACTCATTGAACTCGAGACGCAGACACGAACCCATTTTCATAACACATCTATTACAAATCGAGCAGTGATGAGTTCGTTCTGATCGCGGTGCCTGCATGCAGAAGTCAATAGCCATCGGAAAGAATGCGCCATGTCTACCCACCCAACACTTTCGGCACCATTTCTCCGGAGAGGAGAAATCGCGGTCAGGCATCAGGGCTTCTGTAAGTCCAATTTCTTCTCCTTCTCCTTCAGCTCCTTCGAGACGCGATGGAGGCGGATTTGCGGGCCCTGGATCGCGGGCCAGAATGACAATAAGAGATGAGAATACCATAAATGTCAGGGTATATGTAATTAGTAAGTGGATAACGAAGAAAGCGGGTTGATGGAGGGTTTGCAGGTGGAAATCTACGAGAACATAAAGCCAAGACGGATGAGGGGCTAGAATCAAAAATATGGTAGCTGGCGCCAATAGGTTGTTCAATAGGTGAAAAGCTTCAGAATGATTAGCTGTCTTACCGCAAAGTGGCAAATAGTGGTACCACGGCTTATGGGGTGTATCAACATCATTAGATAAAGTTTGCGGATTAAAAACGATGGTGGATTCCGCGGAAAGTATCTCTCGTTCAGAAAAAGAGAGTAGGGGGCCAGGAGATCGATGAGGTGCCATCAGTTCAAGAGACGTAGCCTGCAGAAAGGCGACCAATAGAATTGCAGCGAAATAAAGATAAGTGAACAGAAATCAGAGCATGGGGAATAGTGATGGATGCAGTACAGAATGACATTAACCACCAACTTAGCTGACGACGCTGACGGCTCGGAGGTTGCCGAACAGGTTGATCGATGATCATGTTCGGCCCGCTGGAGAGTCGGCTCTCAGGCTATCTGTTCGCATTCTCTTCAACTCAACTTCAACTTGTCTTCAAATCATAGGGACAAAGTACCTGTCTTGTTCTGCGACTCATCCATATTACAAGTTCTCCCCGATTTTTTATACAGCTGGGAGAACGTGCCAGTCAGACCGCCTCGAATCGTCAACTCTTAAATCTCAAGTTTTGTCAGTTCTGTTCTGCGGTGGTCTCCCAACTTCAGACTCGAACTACGCTGATAATAATGGCGCCAATGAGTGAAGCTATCTCAGTCCGGCCTGTTACTTTTGATTCAACTCTATTGCCACCCCTCGTCGACGCGTCGAGTGACGCGCGGCTTTACACAGGGCTTGTTGATCCAGAATGGACAATTGGTAGGTTTGTAAACCCCACCCTTCATCACAATCCGCAGACTGATGAACACGAACCAATAAACAGTGTTGCAAATGGAGGTACTTTTTACTGTCCGAGTTTGGGAGACTACGATATTAATGCGAACTCCCCGTCCAGGCTACGTTCTTGGACTGATATTGGAAGCTTGTATCCAATATCAAGCCCATACCTCTCATGTGGACGTCTTACACGCCACTGCGCATTTTTTGAGAACGACTTACACTGCAGCTTTCACCGTATCTGTAAAGAGTATGAAGATCGGGTCTGGCTTTACTAACCTTACCGCGGATCTCATTCAAGATGTATGTGACCTCAAGCATCCCTAGAGAATCCGTGTTTCCGCCCTAATTGGCATATTTGACATACAGAGCGTTGTCAAAATAATGACCCATGTCATCTTTGGTGTAAACGGAGCAAATCCCAAAGACACACTCAGGCTAAATCTCAACTTGAACCTACCCCCAGCATATGCCCGCAGGCACCCTCTGTACACCCACCCTTCACAGGCCGTCTCAGTTCCCGTTCCACACATCTTTAAATTCCGCTCACGAATTAAATGGACCCAGGAACAGCAAATACTTGTAAAGAATAATATCGACCACCCGAACCGCACGAAATCCACCACTGTGGGAGGTGGTGGCCTTGAATGGGGCACTTGGTTTGAATTCAACGGTGACGGCGAAAAAATTACAACGCCGTCATTAGCATTTCTCGCAGACGTTTTTACGAACACTCCAAGTCTACTACCCAAAAGTGAACGTCCGGGTTTGAAACGCAGGTACTCCATTCTCTTGGACCGCTCATCGCATGTGATTTGAATCATTTTGCCCTTTAGTTGGTATCCAACAATGGCTTTATCGATTGATTTCATAAACAAGATACCACCTCCTTCATCTAAGTATTCCAGCTGCACTGTCGGCATCTACTCCCGTGGGACGTTTGTAAGTGCTCCTCAAGACCGCCACGATACATATTGCGAAATATGGACTGCTCCAACAAATATCGGAAAGGGAGTGCCAACAAGTGATTGGCGGGATGACCAGCTTTGCATTGCCACTGCGACGCAAATGGCATTGGTTGTACCCATGGAGCTCAACGAGAAGAAGGGAAATGGGCGGCCCACAAAACTCTAAGTAGAAGTCACGAATTACATTGATTTATTTCAATATATAACCCATAAGGGCTCGATATAGATACTAAACGATAAGATCTTGAAAAGTAGATATTTTCAGGACATGCCTTGGGACGTGAAATTTTGCGACGCACAACCCTGTCAATGAATGGACTTTGGCCTTCAGCTTGCATCTGCTAGAATGCACTCTCGGCACATTGCATCGCGGTATCTCTGGGAAATCGCTTTGAGAGAACGGTAGTCCCTCAATGCGTTATAAGGCACATGTGCATCTTTTGCATCGGTCACTTCTCTTTCAAAGCATTTTAATTTCTTCATCAGGCGCAAAGGGAGGTAAACATCCTAAAAGTGCGTTCAACGCTATCGTCACACTATGAATGATGAATATTTCACCTTGAGACAATACACAGCCAGTTGGCGACGAGTTTCTGCGCTTCCTGACTGCAACTTTGGAATTTCCGCGTAGTGTATGTCCTCTTTCTTGTCCTTCAAAAAGTGCTCAGATATAGCACCCAATTTGTATGCTCCTTCCCCTTGTCGCCCAGGGTAAATTTCCCTGATATGGTGGTACACATCCAGCAGTAGACGCCCATCATATCCCGGACATTCCAGAAAATTAGGTTGGCGCAACTTAAGACGCTGAGGGTGTGCTAGGACTCAGAAGCCAGAGTGAAAAACAATGCAAGACGGTGTGCAAGATGAAACAAATTCACAGCGCACCTTTGATTCTTCCAAGAAACGGAAAATCGCGCAACCCTAAAGCTCGTGCACGATTCAAGAGATAGGGTATGTCGAATTGGGTAATATTGTAACCAGTGACAATATCCGGATCCACTTCAATGAAGAACTTTTTCCAGGCCATTAGCATATCCGATTCATCTTGAAAAGAGAACACCTGAGATCCGGAGATATCTGAGCAAGAACCAAGAGTGAAAATAATTCTACTGAAGGGTTCTTCTTCACCTAGAAGATCAGGTACATAGCTGTGAGTCGATTTTTCGCTTCGAGCTTTGTTGGCATGAAGGCTCTTACTACCGTAAGTGGAAACCATGTTGCCTATTTGAAGTACCGCTTGATCTTGAGCATTAGAAAATTGACCGTCTGGTCGGACATCGCATTCTAGATCAAAGCTCAAAATCCGGAGCGGGGCATATTTTTCGCTGTTTTCGACAGTGTCGCATATCAAAAGCGACTCAAACCTGAGAGAGATGCAAAAGTAAGCTTCCAGGCAGCCAAAATACTGTCACTCGATTCAAAAACCTACGGAACAGTCACTTCCAATTGGCAGTGTGAAACTGCGCGTTCAGGCGCAATACGGGTGTATCTCTTTGCTTGGATCTTAAGCCAGGACATTGGAGTAATCTATATCACATAAATATCAAAATACAAATTCATTGTGAATAATGTGCCTACTCCATTATCCAGCATAAATCGCAGGAAGTAGGGAATGGCGGTCTCATAACTCAATTCTGGAGATGAAAAGATGCCGCGATATTCGCAGGCTCCAGAGGTGAGAAAATGTATAGCAACGCTTGGGTGTTAAAGAAATTTACGATCAGGAAGTGAAATAGTACTCATCTTTCACGCGTCGCATCTGACGGTGGTCAAATAGGTATATCTTTAAAACTAACAGAGGCTCTCTGGCAAGAGAGATAGATTGTGTTTCCAGTACGATCTCAGATACGGCAATTTTACTAAGATATTCCTAATACACCGTCGTATTCTTGTGAGAATTGACCACTGAATCAAGTAAGATAATTACTTGCGTTAATATATTCTTTCAGAGATCCTAGGTCATCCTCCGAGATTGCTTGAGGAGCAGGATAATAGAAGTAGTGTTCGAAGCCGAGAACACGAACAAGGATAGAGTGGCTAGCCTTGTATTTCAGGTGAGACGGGCGACTTCAATATGCCAGTCGGCTACTCACTTTTGTGACTCCAAAGAGATGTATTTCTGAGCGCCCAGATTGCTGATTATTTTCTCGTATGTCAAATTGTTGGAATGCTGAAAACAATCGTCACAGACAGCCCCTGGTGGCGAGGTTAACTTTTTCACGGACCGATATGTTTTTGTTGACTAGGATTCGGAAGGGGAGGTCGCAGCCAGCATTGCTCATCAAGATCTATGACGTTTTCAATGTCAGAGTGAGGTATGTATTTTCAGATTAGTGCTTCTCAATTTCGAAGGAAAGAAGGGGACGAAACCTGCTTCCTTTGACTGCATCTCCTCCAGTATGTTTGCAGGTGAATCGGAAGCCTGAAGGGCCGAAGATAGTCTGACCTGTGAGGGCGTATTGGACAAGTTGACTGTCATGGTTCATTTGTTACTTGCGCCTTTGGCTGGTGAGGGACCTTAAAGTAGTTCAATGTTCATTCAAGTTTTTGCTTCAAGTTGCACCGTATGTCGGTGAGTATCCAAGTTCAAGTTCCTCAGATTTCAGTGGTCCGGATTTAGTCTATGGGATAAGACAGTTAGCATCACATCGACACCGTGACCATCAGGTCTGTAGCTTCTTGTCAGGCATCCTTTGCAAGTCTCTCAACTTTCTCCCTCACTTTTAATATCTGTTGACTCAGTCTTATCCTTATCTACGAGCACGGGCCATCAAACGTCCGCTACCCAGAAAATGTGTTGCTCATGGCTTCATCTGGGCCAGCAGGGTACTGAGTAACTCAAGTGGTCTCAAATGTCACCTCAAGTCCCGCCGCACAATTTGAACAGTCAATAATTCGGTCAATACTGGGCGCTTCGGTCTCCTCAGTTTTGTGATCTGTATTGAAGTAAAATCTCATGCCACCGCGTGTTTGTGACGACCGTGGAGTATCTGCTCCTTATTATTAGAAGAAGTTTCACCTAGGAAAATGTATAAGAAGCACCGGGAAAGCCATGGGATTCGAACATCCACCGACGGAGCTCCCGTCCAATCGACCACGGAATAGTAACAGTTTTTAATATGTCGCAACCGCCCCCAATTTCGCAGCCCATTTCGACATATTCCGTTGGGTTGCTCTTATTCGCGAGTGCAATCTATATCCTCTACTGCGCGTTTCCTCAGGCGCTACGATCTTCCGGCGGAAAAACGTTGCCATATCCTCCAGGTCCTCCCCCGAAAGACTGGCTTTCAGGACATGCAAGGTATTTTTTCTCCCCTAAATTGTGGCTTCTTTACACTTATTGGGGAGACAAGTACGGTAAGCCTTGTTTCTTCAAGATTATCAAGAGAAGTGTTAACCAGACCTCTAGGACATATCGTGCATCTCAAGGCATTCGGAAGACACACAATAGTTTTAAATTCTATGGAAGATGCAGTCGAACTGCTAGAGAAGCGATCCAACAATTACTCTGATCGTCCATATATTCCAATGGTCAATCTGTACGTACAACTTTGGATGCAACAAAATGTACCCACGTCATTTGGAATATCGGAATCGGTTGGACTTTCACTACAGCATTCAAGTCATATGGTGACGATTGGCACAAACACCGCCGTTTACTTCAACAAACATTCAGACCCAGTGCATCTCTCGAGTATCGACCTAAGCAGGCCGAGAAAGTAGTTGATTTCTTGCACGACCTTCTCGAGGACCCTGATAGATATATGGTCCACATTAGGAAGTAAGTCAGTAAGTCGATTGATCTTTAAATCCAACGACAACGAAGACATAAATTCGCATATGTAGACTTACAGCGGCCATAGTCATGTCTACAGTTTATGGCTATGACATCAAAAGTACAGAAGATCGCTTTGTTGTACTTGCAGAGGATGCACTTGCCGCACTATCGCAATCATCTTTTCCTGGCGCTGCAATTGTGAACATCCTTCCTTTTCTCCGTTTTCTTCCTTCTTGGCTCCCTGGAGCTGGATTCAAACGATATGCATCATCGGTTGTCCGACTAATCAACGAAATGGAACAAGTCCCGTATGAATATGTACAGAAGTCCATAGTGAGCTACACAAGTTCTTGATTTACTAGCTTGAACCGACAGTGTAAACAATTTGTAAGGCAGCTGGGACAGCTTCACCATCCTTGGTATCTTCCCTTCTGGACAGTTGCAGTTCAGAAGACGATCACCGAATTCTGAAAGAAGTTGCCGCCACAGGGTATGCTGGTAAGTAAAAGGGTACCTTCTGACATGAAAGACCTTTAATGTTTGTATCAGCTGGAGCCGATACAGTGAACTTGTTGCATCCTTTTCATCGAAAATTGTTTGACTGAAGTATTGTTTTAGTCCAGTTCGTCGTTAGGAACTTTTTTTTATTCAACGACCGCTTTCCCGGACGTTCAACGAAAAGCGCAGCAAGAGATCGACAGCATCGTAGGCAATGACCGACTCGTAAGCTACGAAGACCAGGACTCTGCCATACCTTCAAGCTCTTTGTCGTGAAGTTTTACGGTTCAGACCAGTCCTTCCACTTTGCGTTTTTCATGCCGCTAGCGCAGATGACGTTTATCAAGGGTATTTTATACCTAAAGGTATGTGGCAGGAACAACGTCACGGCTCCAGCTCAACTCTACGTGAACATGCAGGAACAACAGTGGTGGCGAATGTCTGGTATGTCAATTTGCAAACCCGTTGGAGTGGAAAGATCAGATTTAAAGCCAGGCCTTGAACTATAGGGCATTTACTCGCGATCCTAAGGTTTATAAAGAACCAGAACAATTCAACCCGGATCGCTATTTCGACGAGAACGGGAAGCTCAATAATGACGACTTGACATATGTTTTTGGATTTGGCAGACGGTTGGCGATTCTATATTAATAATAGTGGTTGGATCTCAAAGCATTTCATTTGTAGAATTTGTCCTGGCCGCCATGCGGCTTTCGCAACAGTAAGTGCAATAAATACACAGAACCCGATTTGAATGATTTTCTTTTCTCGCAACACGACGTAGGTATGGCTGGCGGTCGCAAGAGTTCTATCTACATTCGATATCAAGCCGGCAAAGGATGCACAAGGGAATGATATTCCCCCGAGTGGCGAATATACTGATGGTTTACTTATGTGCGACGCTCTGAACTTCGCAGTGCCATATATTGACCTATATGAAATACAGCCATCCCCTTTCTTTCGAATGTAGCATCACTCCAAGGTCTAAAGAGGCAAAGAAGCTTATGATTGACTCCAAGAATGGCATCTGAATTTCATTCGGACATTTGTTGCGACCTCTTGCGAGTAACTTGCGAGATATGTGATGGTTTCTAAAAATTTGACTGACTACAGCAACGCATTCTGTTGAATTTGCCTGGTGGCGGCGCGACCTTGTAGATTGGGGATGTTATGTATATTGAAAATCACACATTTACAAGAATCATGTCTTGAGGCTTAAAACTGGGTGAATCAAGGGTGACCTCTTTTTTGTAGTTCCAGTTGTAACCTCGCTTACTTCACTTGCCAAAAGTAGACGCGACGAGTCTTACTTCCATGCCACCATCTATTTTGTACCACTGCGCCTGTCTCTCATCATCACCCCATCCACCGCCTCCAAACCTACCGTCATCATCATACAGCTTTCATCCCTTGCACACCCTTTTCTTTTGCGAAGAATGCGACGCTGTTCGATGCAATCGTTGCGTCTCCATTGAAGTCAGCTCCTATTACTGTCCGAATTGTCTTTTTGAGGTGCCGAGTGCCAGCGTGCGCGCTGAAAAGAATAGGTATCCTATCTGTTTAGCTTGGCCAATGATCTGACATGCTGACGGAGCGCTCAGATGCGCTCGAAATTGCTTTATGTGTCCAAATTGCCGGAATACCCTCTCAGTTGTTCCCTCGGATCCTCCTGACACTGGCGACGGTCGCCTATCGATGCCTATAAGCTCTCTGAACGAGCCTCCTTTCTTCCTGTATTGCAATCACTGTCGATGGGACTCTGCGGAGGTCGGGATTACCTTTGAAAAACCCACCGGACTCGCTGGTGAGGCGGATTTAACGCTATTTCCCAGAAGTGCGCTGAATGTGACTGAACTCAGCACAATTGCAGAAATACGAAGATTCCGCGCCAGATTCATTGGAGTTCGAGCGCTTGAAGGAGCATTTTGAACCATTTCTACGTGCATCCTCGCTTTCTTCTGCCATCGGCGGTCATGCTACTGTTCATGCCAGCAGTGCCGCCCACTCGCATCACGCTCATTCTAATTCTATTACAGCTGCTGCCTCCGCCGCTTTGGCGCGTGATATTCCCGGCGTCAGCAAGTACCAGCCTTTGACGCGAACCACGTCTGGGAGAGGAGGAAATGGGAAGGACAGAAGCAGGAACAAGGACGAGATGCCCGAATACCGGAGTCGTGTCGAAATTTCGAAAACCAGCGTGCATGGAGGAGGAGAAGCGGACGTTGAACTTATGGATCACATAGAAAGCATCGGGTCAATCGCGACGTTGGAGCAGCGATGGGTTAATAGCTGGATTTCTCCGCTACAAACGAAGTGATTAGATCTTTCTTCTATCGAAAACGTGCTAACGTATCACTAGAGAATTAAAACCTCTACGAATCCCCCTCCATTCCAAACGGTCCAAACGTTGCCCGTCTTGCACGCATATTCTGATAAAGCCCGAACAGAAAGCGCAGTCTGTTCGGTATAAGATCAAATTGGTCGCCGCCAATTATCTTCCAGCTATCACTGTCGCGCTCCCGCATACTCAGAAGGCGAAGGTAGAATTAGCCAAGAAACAACTTGGAAGATCAACAGCCGTGGTGGCAGATGACGCTAACAGTTCTACATCAAATATGCACGCAGGGAAGACGTACCAGTTCCATCTCGCTTTGAGCAATCCTCTCTATGACCCCATTCAAGTCAGGCTCTCAGCGCCCCGAATGAACGTCTCCACCGCTCCGCTGAAGGATGGCTCGCCAGAGAAAGCTCGACGGCCACCCTTTGCGATTTCCCTTCCATCGTCGGGATTTTCTGTTGCAGCGTTTGCCGAGGCTTGGGAATACGAAGACGACGAAGACATGTTCGGTGATGATGGTGACGAGTTTGGTATGAAAGGAAGCCGCGAGACTGATGGCAGAGGGAAAATGCGAACTGTGGGTGTGCTTGAGAGACGAGCGAACGTCACGTTGGTAGGTGGAGAAGTGGTCATTGGGAAAGAAGCCCGAGGAGATGTCAAGGTATGCTACTCGCTCACCTGTTTCCTATTCTACGAGAGCTTGTCGCTGATCATGACAATATGATAGTTCAACATGCTAGTCTCGTACACATACCGGTCGGACGACCCCACCCCATCTGAAAGTAACGACGGCGACGGACCCTCATCTATTTCCAAGTCTTCACCTACCGCCAATAAGCAACCAGAAGTGAAAACGTTTGCCTTTTATACCGTTGTCGATCTGGGTCACATTATTCCTCGCGATGAACCAAGAGCTGGAACAGATTTCTAACGTATAAGTATGTGTCATATATACTGTCACTGCTCGGATGACCCTCGAGGCACCCACAACAAGCGCAACACCGTGATCACGAACGTTTTGCTTTCTCATCTCTCATCTCTCCTGTCGTTACATGTATGTTGCCTGAATGCATATTTGGGCAAGCCGTAATCGAGTCACTGAAATTTGTAATTTTTAGGGATTTTGAAGTGATGCAATTACTAGATCTTCCGGTTTTAATTTGAAATTGCGATATGATGTTCGGAATGGACCCGGAGAAATACTAGCAGACACGGTCGATGCGCTCAGAGGCTCATATGGACGGATCTTGCAAGCTCCTGAAACTTTTGACGGCCACAGCTGGCGGCCATGAACGACCACAGATGCGTCAAGTATTAGTATAAAACAACCACGAGCTACTGATGTGCCGGTATTGATACACTTCTCCAGACCCTCTCAGCCAGTCTGATAAACACCTTACTGCGAAAAGGGGCTCGATGACGTCGGTCCCTTCGATTAAGCGCCCAGGTCAATCTCGTATGCCACAAAATAAAATGCGGAGTTGTTTCGGTAAGCGGGATCCAAGAAGTGATGCAAGAATACCAAGGCGGAGGTCCGTCCGGACTCCGAAATTTGCACCCTAAATATTAAGAGTGAGCGCCTGGTATTAGCAGGCTCCTGGCCCCCTCGGATCTTGAGCACTAAATAATAGTCCGCACGTTGCTCCTACAAAATGCTTATACAGGTTGGACTACGTAGGTGCCGCGGGTATCCCTTGAGTCCTTCCCGTTGAACGTTGAGTACGTTGAGTATTTACAGCTCAAATGCAAATGACCAAAGCTCTGTTAACTTTGAGTTTGAACATATTTGATCGTCAAGTTCGAGTCGGCTTCAATCGGATCTTTTGTACAGTTTCCCAAAAATTTCCGTCTTTCTGAATGAGGAACTGAATAAAAGATGAAAAGAAGAGAACAAGATTCTCCCGCACTGTCCATTGGTCTGGAAATTGTTATCAGTATGGCCTCTGACAGATTGTGTGACTATGGTTACGCCTGAGGCCTGATCGGTCACAGGGCTCAATCGACTCGCAGTCGACAGAGGACTCTTCTTCATCCCTTCTGTGGTGACCACGGCGGCTACAACCAATCCTTGCCCCTTTACATTCCCTTAGAGCAGCGCTCGTTTGTGATTCCCATTTTTTCTACGCCGGTCGTTATTTATCTTCTACTCTATTCATATAATGTCATCACCTTTATACCAAAGTCCTCCTCCAAACATCACCACGGAAATACATCCTCAGGCCGATCCATTACCCTCGAAACGTGGCGAAATTGGATTTGTAGAAGGAGTGCACGACGTCTCAGCAATACCTCATGGGAATGCATCCTCAGTCGACCTTCCTGAACGGCATCCAGCAGACAGAGGTCCTTTACCAACAACGTCTGGCCCTCCATCTGCATCGCCGACGACCAGTCCTGAGCCTCCGCCTCCTTCATCTAACAATGAAACATCTTCTTTGAGCACAGCATCCATCACCAAATCATCTCACATTCTATGTTTCTTGAAACCCAAGAAGTCGTTTGGAGGTGTTCAATCAGCCACAATCGTCCAGTTCACGGCGCAAATCTTGCTCCTAGCAGGCACAGGCGTGGCATGGTTCTTCTCGACGAAACTTTTGCAACACATGGCTTCTCAAGGTCAAAATATGCCAGCCGGGGGGTCCTCCACTGTTTTGGTTCACGTTATCTTCCTCGTCGCAGCAGTCGTACAACTTGTATTCTTGGAACGCCGGATTTTCCGAATGCGTGGCGAACGGTATAGCCACAAACACCCCGGAGAAGTACTTCCTCGTCACAGAAGGATTCCGGCAACTGCGGACAGCGCGACAATCGCTTTTGCACCATGGCACAGACCTCCACTTCCGACGTATGCTGCTGCTCTTTCCCAAAGCGGCGTTGGCACTGGCGATGTGGAAGATAATCTCATAGCCGCACCCCCACCGCCCGCCTATGGAAATACAAGAGGCAGCACCCTTCTTCTCCAAGGATATTTGCGCGACAGTTTGCGCATCCAGCGTCCCCCCTCGATTCACAGTCAAGCATCGGCGACGATGCGCCATCTCAGCTATGTCAGTAGCGATGAACAGTGGGACGAAATACAAAATGCCGACCGATCGCGGCAATTAGAAGATACGCTCAATCGTTTACAGTCCGCACAGGTTACTTCTCCCCATGAAGAGCGAGTTTGATATGTTCTTCCCTCAAGTAACTTGCTGTGGGCGATCTCACAGAACCTTGGAGCCAGGTTGGACTAGCACATTGCAAGCCATCTGTATATCCTTTGTCTCTGTACGATTCTTGTATTGTCGAGACATTCTTCTTTGGTATATGTTCCCGACGCTATTGTTATATCTGATTTATAGGGACAATCCCAGTTGTTGTACTATCAAACCTCTTGCGCTGTACAGTGGCATTCGGTTTTGCCGTAAATATTCCCAAAAAAGATTACCGCTGTTTTTGTTGCGCCTGTCAAGGAGCCCTTGGTCGTCGGAATTTGGGGTCGCACTGGCATGAGACCGGATCTTATGCGAGTCACAAATGCTTAGCAAGCCGATGACCGCGTTCCAAGGCAGTCGCACTGAAGATTTCAGGCACCGCCATGATTCGCCATCGGACTCTGTTATCCAGTATTTTTGGCTCACTAAGCGCTGTGCAGGTACCCTAGATTTTGAAAGTGACTCATCTCCCTAATAATTATGTTTTCTCCACCTATGAATACCTCGTATTCGACACTACGGCTATTCATATTCCATCCCCCTGGTCCTGTCCGACGACTCAAGTCAAATGGATTTTGAACTCCCGAGCTACGCCTCATTGGCACCTGTGCCCTCCTACTCTTGCGAACTCGCGACTGGTGAGAGATCGCTGCAGCAAACACCGCGTTCACGCGCATCGCGGTCACCGCCAACCTCCTTGTTCATAAAGAAGGCCGGAAAAACTACGATAACATTGGATGACCAGGTAGAAGACGCGTCCATACCGACGTACGGTCGCCGTGGCGTGATTAGCGGGAACATCCTTCTCGAGCGAAGCGAAACAGTCCTCGATGTTGTCCTCAAGGTAAGTTTCTACGACTTATCTTTACGTATATCATTCTTATATCCCTTATTCCACGATAGATCGAGGGCAAACTAGATGCCACCATTTCGAATGGAGGCAGCGAATCTGTGAAGCTGTTCGCCGATACTTACACGTTATGGTCGCACACCACGTCGCAAGGCTCGCCTTGTCCAGGCCAACTCCCCTTCAATATCCTTATGCCTTCGACGTTTCAACACAAGGGCCAAAACGTACCTCTTCCGCCATCCTACAACGCGTCATATTACACTCTTCCAAGCCTTTTCGTGCGCGCTGGCTATCAACTGCATTTTGTTATATCGCGACTTCGTCACCAGAAAGTAGGCACTGTCTGGCCCAAAACAAAGCAGTACGTCTATCCTCTAATTCAAGCCATTTTCGGTGATATGAACACGCATTCCTGCAGTATTCTGCTTCCCTTTTCATACGTTCCACGAACGCGTCCGCACCGCCCAATCATATACAGCGAATGTTTCTTCTCCTCTATCAAATCGACCCCGGAAGAATGGTATCAATCTGTATCCTACCTCAAAAGATACTCTTCGGATGCCACCACAGATCTGACACCCCCGCTCAGTGCTAATGTAAGTCCCAACTTAGCCCATTCCTTTCGGTCAAAAAATCTTATTATTTTGAAACGCAGTTGTTTGTCCCTGCCGGCAGGATATACGGCCTGGGAGACAAGATCCCGTTTCATGTCCAGATTTCCGGTGCCGTCCATGCGCTCAGGGAGTTGTTCACCGGCACCATGCTTGATCGCGTCATGTCTGCGGATTCGCACAACACTGTCGAAACGCTCCCCAAGAAGCGTTCTGCGCCGGTAGAACCACTGCTGCGGGTAACTCTCCTGCGACAGATCTCGGTGACACTCAAAAACGCGCATTCTTGGAAGAACATCAGTTTGGCAGAGGGTTCTGTCTCCCCAGTGCCGCCGGATCTGATGTCTTGGTACGCGCCGCCGGGAGAGTTTTACCCTGAGAGTCACATCGATTGGGAAGGGGAGCTCTCAGTCAGCGACGGAAAGCTTGTGAGTGGGTTCATGGCCTCCCATGTGCAAGTCAAGGTTAGTACATCGAACATCTCTGTCCGACTGTCCGTTAATCTACTTCTTACAGGACTTCATCTGCCTTACAATAACCCCGCCCAACACCTTCAGACCAACATCACTAATTCCCCTAAAAATTACCATCCCTATTAGACTTGTGACCGACTCGTTTACAGAAACTACGGGGCTCGAAACGACAACAGAGCCTTGAAGACTTGTTTTTCTTGTTTTTCTCCTCACGAATGATTTTACATGACGATATTATGCCATACTTATTCTAACTTATGACACCAATTGATACCAATCAAATATATACAGGACACCAACAGGACAGCCACTTTCATTGCACTCGCCCTAAAAATCACATTGTTTTGTAGACTTAGATGTCCAACATAGTATACACCCTTATTGCCGATATTACAAATGTACAGCAAAGAAATAATCCCACCTGTAGATGTAAACGTTTATCTTATGTAAATTTTTTCAGATGTACTTCATCTGCTTGCCAAAATTACAAGCTGTCATTTTCATCGTGGAGCCCGCTGTTACGCAGTCAAGCGCACGTTTGATTCTGTTTGATTACAAGTTCAATGATTCGGACAGGCTACGGATATCATCATGCGTTGGGTTTATCGGCCGGCGCCCAGCGCACTCAGGCTCATACTCCAAACGTTGTTGCTTGAGCGTCCGGGTGGAAAAAAGTACACCCTTTGCGTCTTCTCCTTGGATCCATCCGATATTGAGCGTCGCACGGCCTCATGGAGCGGCTAGCGTGACCAGTGACCACTGCCGGCGACAGAGACGAGACACAATGTTAGCGGCGGCGCAGCAAAGGGGCGCATGCAACCAGTGCCCCAGGCAGCGTCTTTTTTACTCCCAGAAATACTGGTCGTGGGTACGAGTCTTCAGCTTGCGGTTGTGTCTACTCTTCTCAGGCGGAGATGTAGCCACTTGAAAATCATGACGGGCTGTCAAGTGAGTGAAGTTTATTTAAGAGAAATTGTACTTATACGTCCATAGTACCAGAGCGTACCTTCGGCTAAGCCGGTTATTGAGTTGAACGTACGGCTCTTCGGTTAAGTATTGTAAAATTTAGTGTGCAATTCCCGCGATTAGAAGATGAGCACATATTGCGCACTATTTGCGGTAAATGATAAATTAGATGACGCAAAAATATTAATGATATAACGTACGACAAGACATTCCAGGACTATGCCAGGCCATGCCTTCATGGACATATGTGTATAGGACTGACACGTAGCGGTATCAAAGATCCAGAGTGGTGAACACGAAGAAACATGGCGTGAGCCGAACAAAAAAAAAAGACCACCAAGCTTGAAATTATGTGCCTGTATGTGTCGTGCCCTTTCTCTCTATTGGCAGGATGGTGGTTTCGACGTAAGCCATAGTCTTGACGGAGCCAGGTGTCTACCTGTGCTAGTGTACGTTGTCAGACTCCGACTAGCATGCAGGTACGTATTAAATAAGTAGTACACACCGTTAAGAATGCAACCCCAGTGGTAGATTTTGCGACTGTCACCTTGTTGAAGCTAGCCCATTACGAGTCCTAAAACCGTCAATGTCCTGCACAGTATGAATATCATCGCGTCTGGTCAGTCTAGACTTCGATATGGAATGTACTGTCGCTGCTGCAGTGACAAGCAAGAGTAAAGTAAAAGTGAGAGTGGCACACCTCGTCATCTTTGCTGTGGACTAGAAGATGTAGTTGAGATATACATCATCGCAATATTCCTGTCCTCCCATCCATCCCGGTCTGCAACGCCGTTACAAAGATCAGTTTTTCGAGTGGCAGCGGCACTAGAAGTAATATTCGTGCGGCCAAGGTTGAGATAGTTTGGAGCATTCTGGAGCATCTTTGCCTCTCCTTGAGGTTCGCATGACAGTACAGAGTGATTGACCCCCTAAGGAGGACAGCATCCTGGTCCACAGCCTTAGGGCAATAAGTATCGGACGACATGGACTGGACGAAAGGTCGCCTCTATTCCAACATGACAGTTCCGATGGCGTAGAAAATCCATCTGAAACCGTTTGAGAAAGGACTGTTATAGATGGAGGATCTCTATGAGAAAGTGAAGCAATGGCTCTTGAAGAAATCTACTTACCACTAAGGGATACTTAGGTTTGAATGAGGTTGCATGTTATTATTGGTGTTAAGAGTCACAAAGAGACGTTATGGCTTATAGACTTAGAATCTGGGCTCATGGAGAGCAGTCTTACCCATGATGACGTTGAGAATGAGGGAAAATAGACAGGAAACCAACCTGATATTGTGACTAATTCGGATAAGATCACGCACGGTCTATATATAGAGATAATTGCTTTATTAGGTCAATCCATTTGCACATGTTTGCACCCTGAGCGTCACTTTGCGCACAGGTTTTATAACCTATTATACCGTGATTATGGCACTAATTGATACCATATGTCCTTAGAATCGTCTTAATTTGCAGAACTGAATACCAACATAGCATTCACCGCAATTTCGCAGATATATTCGTTGATTGGTATGTGGAACATCAAGGAAAGAAGTTCCATCTACCAATGCAGCCCGAGCGTCCTAAACAATATACGTACTGGTCCATAAGCTTCTACGAGGCATTTCCATCAAGGAGTCCACTGCTACGCAGCCAAGCATACGTCCGGTCCAACGTTGATTCCAGTAGCCGTGGATAATACTTCGCGCTGGATTTATCGGCCTTCTTCCAGCGTATTCACGTTCGAACACTGTCGTTAAGCGTTGTAGGCGTCACAGCTGATAGAGCCCCAGAAGCGCCGAAGTCGAAAGTACATGGGGATGCGAAAGAAAGTATACTCTTCCCGTCTTAGATTCGATGTCGAGCGCCGCATGACCGAATGGAACGGCCGATACGGCGGTTGGCGACGGAAACCAAACACGGTGTTAGCGATGTCTCAGAGCGCGTAGTACAGAGAAGGCCACAATGGCGGACAGGACCAGTGCCCCGAGCAAGCCAGCGACTATGTAATATATTGTCTTATGCTTGCTCGAGCTACTGGTCGTGGGTATGAGTGTTCGGCTTGCGGTTGTGTCGACTCCTCCTAGACGGATGGTCACAAAATCAAGATGGGCTTTCAGACAAACGAATGAGAAAATGTACAGATGGATGTTCTATAAGGCATGACCTACCTTCGGCGGGGTCGGTTATCGAAAGAAGTTGAATGTACGGCTCTTCGATTATGGTGGAATCTTGAGTGTATTTTCCACAGTTAAAAAATGAGTACACATTGCGCACTATTTGTTGCAAACGGTGAATTAGACAACAAAAAAAGGTGGCACCACATACGAAAAGACATCCCAAGCACTATGTCATAACTCGGATCCTGCCCTCGTGTATATGTGAACGGCTGAAACTGAGATGAATACCTTTAGAAAGTCAATTTCTTCTGATAGCTGAATGAGGCGTACAGTGCCTATACACGCATTCTGACCGTCGGATGTCACAAGGGCTGATAAATTTACAGAAGTTGGATCCCTGTTGATTGTTAGATACCTACAAATTGCTGTGAACAATGGGCGTACATTGTCATATCCAAGGGGTGCATAGGGTAAGATTTTCCGGAGAATTTCAGCGTAAGATTCACCTCCTGCTCGCAAGGTAGCACATAAACACCGCCAAAGCCTGGAACTTCACGATACTCCGATTGGGCATATCTCCCATATATTTGATCCACAATTGCTCTGTTCGAGTGATTCAGAGATTGTAAAAAAAATCGATTAAGTGTAGTCAAACCGAGGAAATTGTGGCAACGTAAAACCTGAATCAAAAACCACGGTGGCCTGATCCTTATTAACCGTTTGTTCGACTGCAGTCTTTATAGGAATTGGGATTCCGTCGGCGTTTATAATGCCATGGGCGTCAAGTAAAACTTGTAGGTGCTGATCCACATAATCGCTTTCAACGACTAATGTTACTGGCATCCGCGGCTCGTCGAGAATTACTTCGTATTCAGGAAGAACCTCCCCAACAGTGACGCTTCCCTGAAAAAATGTACTTGGATCTGTGGCCCGTTAAATAACGCCGCTGTGAAAGGACTCAAGAATTCTTACCATTGTTACGGCCCAACAAGAGAGTGAAGAAGTTGGCAGTGGTCGAGTTCTGGGCGAATATGCGATTTAAAAGTGTTTCGCCAGCGCCGAGGGGTAAATCCTTGGAAATGAACGATCCTGATCCTGGTCCCAAACCTATCGTGGGAGGTTACATCCTGTCTTGGTATGATTCAATGAAGTACACACCAAGAATTCCGTGACCTTCAAGATTGGTATCGCCCGGTTGGATTTCCACTTATACAAATGAACTCTGCTTCAGTACAGGCACGTCGTGTGTATGTAAGAGTATCACCAACAGAAAGCTTGGTCAATGACATCGTGCCCAGCAAATTGAACCTTTGCGCGTTTGATTGAACCTAGACTTATACGAACATCAGTGCTAAAAGTAGTCAACTAGAAGTAACCTCGTACCCGTGACCGAATTAGCAGCGTATTTGATACTTGCATTCTGACCAGTGGGCATACTGTTCGAGATCGTACCTGCGACCCACAAATCCGAACTGCAAGCCAACAGAGGAGATATGAATCAAACTGTTGACGGTGTGAAGAGGGTTCACACCTTCCTGTATCTACAAGGACTGTGAAAGTTTGATTCCCAACCATGATATCGGCGTAGTAGCTGACATCGCCTTTGTTGGTCAGCATAACACTTCCTGCTGTTTCCATTTCCGTGTTGACTCGACTGGCGAGACCTGATGAAATGCCATGTAAGCTCTGGAATTTGAAGTGGTACGCCTGGATGATATCGAGACAAGTCATGAACAAGAAGAAGACCACAGAACGCTGTCCCATATCGGAAGAAACACGAAACGGCGCCGAGAATGGATTGAGTTGCCAGAAAAAGCCCAGGTTAAGAGGAAACTGGGAGAGGAAAATCCCTGGGCATTTGGTGGGGCGAAGAAAGGGCCTGAGAGGACGGGAGATAGGCACCATGACACACCAGCAGTCTTACATCAAATATGACAGCTGCTGGTGACTCTTGGCTCGCCGAGGACACTTTGCCCTCGGCACCAAGCGTTGACCAGCACAAATTGAACGGATTATGGCACTCTTGTACAATGCAATCAGCAGAAAATGGAAATGTCGAAGAGACTTGAGGTGAACGCTCAAGTTTTGGTGCGGACATAGACCGGCACCTTTGGTACTTGACCTAGCGTCCGCCGGCAAGGCTTCTTGACGCAAAGTCAGGGCATGGTTGCCCTTATCCATGGTGGTCGGCCAAGCCTGTTGAGATGTCGATCTTAACAATGTTCGCGCCCAAGTTCACGCGCCAAGAGAGACAGGTTCGTCAAGCCAGTCGAACACAGACAAGCCTCATTCAAATGATATAAGGTATAGCATAGCCCCGGTACTGGAATTTGGATGATTGACCATGACAGAGGTAAGTTTGAGCTGGTGTTCAAGCGATGGTTAAGTAAGTGTATGGGATTGTGGATGAATTGATCGCACTTACCCTGTGCCACCCTCAAGCCAAGAACTCAAGCTAGTAGCGGGACCCTCTAGTCCACTCCAGTCTTGATTCAGGTTAGAGCTAAAGAGTGGACCTCAGGTGGACTTGGATGATCGTTATTATTAACCCGAGGCGTGTGACATTGTCGAGACAGCCGTGAGTAACCCTGCGCAACGGATTTGACTGCCCGTCCACCTTCTCTCTTCTAGCCGTCGTCGTTTGCAATTCCTCTCCTTTCTGCCTAGACCTTGGCTTTCTCCGCCCGTGGCTAATCGACCTGCCTGAATGCGCTCTTTTATATCACTTTCTCTCGTTCTTACAATCTTTGACTCTAATGTTAATGCTCTTTCTTTCCCTTTCGACGTTCGCTTTGCCGAACCAGCACCCTCAATAACGCGACGAGAAATATCACCTATCCGCAATATTGGCAATGCGCAATACGTTAGTAATGTCACTGTAGCTGGTGTAACATTACCAGTCCTCTTGGACACAGGAAGGTGCGCCGGTGCCATAGTGCCCTGGAGGACTCCACTTGACGGACAACCAAAGTTCCGATTTATGGGTCAACTTTCCTGGAACAATACCATCGTCAAGCATGAACGATACGGGGACAGCTATCACGTTATCATACGCTGTTGGGAAAGCAGCAGGTACACTATATGTCCAGTATGTACTGAGCGCGTGCTTATTATGCCTGTGAACTAGGTGATGTCCAGACTGGGCCAGTGTCTATTGGAAATCTTACAGTGGCGGATCAGGCATTCTGTTCGTGTTTTCTCTTCAATGATTTCTGCGACTAAATTGACAACAACAGTATGGGTCAACGACACAAGTACTTTCACCTCCAACATTCAAGCTCAAGGCTACAGTGGATTACTTGGCCTTGGTCCCAACGAAAGTAGTGTCATACGCAAGAAAGCGGACAACACATGGGGCGACACATTGTTGCAGCGTCTCTTCACCGCAGACACTTCCAGCGCGAACTACATTACGCTCTTGCTCAACAGAAATGTCGATCCTGGCCAAAACCTGACTGGGCAAATTACGGTTTCCGAAGTCGTACCCGGATTTGAGAACATCACAAGCATGCCCAAACTTGATGTTGAGACTGTCAATAAGCTCTTGAAATCAGGTGCGCGGAATTGATATTGTGCAAGCCAAAGTCGCAATTAAATATATAAGACAGACCAGCATTGGCAAGCGCTGACGGACAAGAACGTTGGTATCATTGGGCCTGATGGAGAACCTATTGCCATCAAATCTATAGTTCCAGCTGCGCCGTCAGGGCAATTGGTGGCGGTCGTTGACAGTGGGTGCGTAGTATCATACATATTTTTATGGATATTCCTCTGACAATTTAATAGTTACACATTTTCGCAAGTCCCGCGAACTGTTTCGGATGCTATGTATGGTCGTGTCCAGGGCGCTTATTATGATACCACCAACCAATACTGGCTTGTTCCTTGTGGCCAATACCTCAACATATCTTTCAACTTTGGGGGCCAAAACTATCCCATACACCCGCTGGACCTGGTTGATGATAATTTTGCCGTTACTGATAGCAACGGAAGGAGAGTCTGTATAGGAGCTGTGCGTAATTTCCTTGTCGATATTTTCCCACCTAAACGAGTTGCCTTTGAAGTTCCAACCAATTACTTCTGCGTTCAGTATTCTTGGGCACTACGATATGATCTTGGGGATGAGTTTCTGTAAGCCTGATAACCAGATTCAATCTAGCTGATAGCTAAAACGGTTTCTCTTTTCAGTACGAAACGCATATATGCTTCTTGATTTTGGTGACTGGATAGGTGAATCCACTGATCAAGCTCATCCTTATATCCAGCTGGCATCCATTGTCGATCCAGTGGCAGCCCAACAAGACTTCGTTCAAGTGCGATTGGGTGGGAACAACACTATCTCTTCTTCTCAGTGGGCGCTGCTCCCAACGTCTGAAATGCAGCACTCGCCCGTCTCTGCCGAGGAAAAGAAAAAGGCATACCAAGAGTTGATTCTGAGCCGCTGGCCGTACATCTTCGTCGGCTGTCTGCTCTTTGTCATCCTCGTCACTGGGTTTCTTATCTGGAAGTGCTGCTGCAGGCGCAAGGCGAGGAATGCAAAGAAGAAGAATCTCGAGGCGGATGCTGCGCTGCGCGGCATCGATAACAAGCCGAAGGGTGGCCTCTTCTCCAAGATTGGCCGGAAGCGCGAGTCTTATCACCCGCTGCAGACGCCTAGTCACAGCACGGCAGACTTGATCACGCCGACCTACCCCAGTCACCCGCGAAGCTCATCTGCGTCGAACATGTCGCATACACAGCACTATAGCCAAAACTACGACAAGAATGCAAGCACGAACTCGCTGCACTCGTACCACGACCAAACGCAATACCCACCGTACAGTCCGCAGCAGCAGCAATATCAGCAGTACCCGCAACATCAGCAACACCAACAGGTTGACTATGGTTACTGAAGATCTACTGCACCTGGAACGACTGTACGTTTGGTTTTGAAGCCTATGCTTTTAGCACTTGTCGCGCTTTGTTTGCTTTGTGATATAAGGACGATACGGAACGGACCGCTTGTTGTGGTATATGCCACTGGCATATCTATATCATTCCCACTATTTGTCAACATTCTCCAGGGACACTCATAAGTCGTCCTTTGTCCGCTGTCTGGGACAGCGGATTCACTTTATACATACCCCTCATCATCTTTCAATACCTTTGCGGAGCAAGCTCACAACGTCTTACCATTACCTTTTCTCTATCTAACCAAGCCTTGATATGTATCTCGATTAAGTAGGGAGAAAAACTTCCATAGTAACAATATATTTAATTGGACTAGTAATGCAGCTGTTGAGGATGTGATAGTGATAGTGTGTAAGTAGGACAGTGAATAAACAGGAATGAATTGGGAAGAAAGATCCTATCGTAAATGGGCATAGATTAGCTGTTGGTCGTCGATGGGTGGTTCTACATGCTCTCTAGGATGCATTGGTCGAATATTACTTATACATTACTTGCTTTGCTGAGAGACACTCTGGAACCATTGCTCAGCAGCGAGGAATTTCTCATATCCCGACTGGCCTGTGAAACCGCCAATAACAAGGATGAAGTGGGCAAGACAGACTGCATTGAGGCGGTAAGTCAGAGTATATATAGAGCAGATTGCGTGACCAGCATACCTGCGGCGATGACACTGATGACCTGTGCTATGGAATACGTCTTCTGAGCGGCAGGTGGGGCCGCAAACACTTGCTCGCTTAAGAGATCTTCAGGCTCGTCCGAATCGAGGGCAGTAAATAGGGCCGCGTTCATGATGAAGGCGGTCTTCGCTTCTTCGACGACAGCGGCTATAGAAGGTAAAAACGTAGCCCAATACGTCAGCATATATAGAGTAGAGCCAGAGAGGCTGCCGTAACGCCAGAAACGGCTTCGTCACTCGCTCCACTATGTTCAAAGACGCTTACCTTTGACCGCGACGCCCTGGTGCTCGCCAGCTTTGTTCATTCCCTCGCGGAACCACTCCTTGATGCGCTTCATCTCCCCCTGGTTCGCCGCCTTCGCCGAGCGCAGCTCTTTGAACGCGTAGAACGAGACGCCTGTTCCCGCAGCCTCGTCGAGGCCGTACGCCTTCGCAAGGATGTGTCGGATTGTCTGCCCGCCGCTCAGGTCGCCGAGGTAGCGCACATACGCGTGCGCAAGCAGCGGTGCAGGGTTTGCGGAGTTTGCGATGTCCTCGATGCGCTGCACGTACGCGGCGAGTGGCTCAGGTGCGGCTGCCTGCAGCCGGAGGTGCAGCGGGTGCGCCTTCCAGTCGGCTTCGTCGACCTGCAGGAGGTGCGCGATGTCCGCCGCGAGAGCGGGGGCTCGCGCCAGCAGCGCGGGGTTGTATGTGGGCTCCAGCGACGGGTCGGCGGCATGTTTGTCGAGGCCGCGCTCGACGGCACTGAGATCCGTTAACCTTGCTGGAAGACACCATGAAAGGAGTGCTTACTTATAGATGTGCCATAGCATCATGAGGTAGCGTACATACTCCTCCCTGCTGAGCTGACCACTGAGGAGGCGCTTAGCGCCATCGGAGGTGGCGACCTGATCGTGGGCTTCGACTGTACTCTCGCGGAGGAGGGTGGCCAGGGGCCGGGTGTAGTCGACGGCGGACATGGTGGGGGGAGGAAGGAGGAGAGGATGAATGGAGACGGAGACGGAACGATTGCGTGCTGCCCTTATAAAATTGCTGCGTCAGTGGTCAAGCGGTGCCGGGACGTTGCCAGCTGAGGTTTCCTGTAATAGAACCTGCTTCCAAGATGCTTTTATGTACAGCAATATGTCAATGGGTGATTACTTCCGAGTCAGTGAGTAGTTGGGACATGCCACCATCTTATCTGATAACGATGGAAGATTTCACTGGCCAGTCGGATCGTCCAGGCCCTCAGCCCGATGCCACAGCCCGAGTCAAGCCCGAGTCCAGACTTCTAAGCTCTCCGACTGCCGGTTGTGTGTCAACGGGAGCCATGAGATGACCAAGGCCGAGTCTGACATGCACAGATTGATCACTGCAACTCAATTATAACTGTCAAACGCGAGCAGCGCTCTTGCAATGCGATGCATGTATATATGCTGGTACACCTATATCTTGTAATTACTGTGATTCTGATTTGTTCAGTGATTTATGTAGCAGTCCGCTGTAAGTAAGCGTGTAAAGAAATGAGATCTGGTACTATTCAAGGATCCGGAGCGTGCGAGAGAAGATCGAAGGGTCATTAGCACGGCGGATGGCACAGCAGAGGTAGAGTCAAAGAGGGGTTGCATGCAGAGGGCAGAGCTTATTACTACATGCCCGATCATAGAATGCCAGGCGATTCAGCGGAGAACAGCTAAACACGCGCTCAAGGATCAGCAACGTGCACATAAAAACGATATATACATAGGGGGCTTACGTGCTCAACGTTGACCTGGGTGATGCTCGGGGTTGTGGGGATGGAATTGGATCGTTGGCGAGTGTTGATCTTGAGCGGTGGTAGCGAAAAACTCGCTGGCTTCGACGGCAGCGAGCAGTCGATGCTAGGGACAAACTTGTCGCCTTCGTTGCCATCCTTCTTCGCCGTGCTGACAAGGACGCCACCACCGATTACACGCCATGGGATGGGCACGAAATTCTTGTGGTTAGTCTCGTCTTTTTCCGATGGCGTAGGTTTTGGCGAAGGTTTCGGAGGCGGCGACGGGCTCCTCGAAAATATCTCGTCGTGCGCGCTATCAAATACGATGAGTAAAGTAGATTTGGAACGCCCACCGCAATACCCACAAAGTACACGCACTGCCATTGGGGCACCCCTTCTCCGTCGCCCAGAATTTACATGGCTTAGCTGCTCTCATGTCCCACATCAGTTATCACGCTCAACAGCGAAGCCAGCGGCTCACTTACTCTTGTACTTCAGCGCCTTCTGCTTCACCGACGATTTCGGGGAGCGTGGCTTCCCACCTACTGTGTCTGCATATGCGTAGTCGTACGCGCGCAACGGCGGCGCCCTGATGTACAGAGGCGTATGATGGAACGGCGATACGTGAACGATAGGCGTCTCCTCCGTGACGCAGATTTGCGACTGGTGCGAGTGCGCGTGCTCATCGTACTGCGGATCATCTGTGACGATCACGACGTCGTCGGACTCTAGACTGGTGTTAGCCGTCGACACGGTGTCAAGTGACTGGACCGAGTCGCGGGAGCGCGAGGAGGGAGAAAAGACGAGCGACTCAGGCGATTGGGGCGAAAAGGGAGCGGGAAGCGAGTAAAAGGCCACAGGCGATGGCCAGCGCTGGGCGTACGCTGCAAACGGTTTATAACCAGGGGACGTGTCGAACTTCGAAAATAAGCGTCGCCGCAACGTTTAAGTCAATAAATATACAGGGGCTGGGATAACACTCACAGGTTCAAGGGGTGTCATGGGTGCCCATTCCGACATAGCATCTGGATTTTCAAAGGGCGAGAGGGCTGAGAAATTCCTATTAGGAGCGTCACTTGGTGCTGAAACGGCAGGGATGCACTGACCTCCGTGTCGGTACTTGCACAAAGCACCGTGAGCGCAATGTCCAGTCAAATAATAGCGACATAACGGATGAGTCGTGTCTGTAATGAGAGGTCCGGTCAGGACATGCGCGAAATCGCAGACCTCGGCCGTGTGAGGGCATCTATTCAGCTGAAAGAATTTGCATGGTTTGGCTGCCCGTTAAAAGTACTCAGCTTGCGCTGCTGTAGGAGAGGATCTAGGCTACGCACTGTGTCGTTTCTTTTGCGATTGTGATCTCCGAGACATAGCGATAGCTGCACAGAGATCCTGACGACGGTATGGCGGGGCAGAGACGTGGAAACGAAGGAGAGGGTGTAGATCCAGAACAAGCCTGACAAAAAGGAAGAAGCACCGAGGCCAGCGCGCCGCTCAGCTTTATGTTTCGTCTGCGATGATTAACTTGGCGAGTAAACACAATACCAACAATGAGAAGGCCCTGCCCGTAAATCAGTTCGCGGCCTGTGTGGTCAAAGCACAATATATGCCATGTACGGCGGACGATTGAGTTTGGCCCCACGAGGGAGGCGTGGACACTGGTTCTGTGAAAAACTATCGGGACTGAGCCCAAATCTACATTCTGGGGGGATGCTTGCCCAAGGAGCAATTTCGGACGCGAAAGACAATAAGAGGTAGGACCAAAACGCGGGCTAGGGTGTGAATTTGGGACGAACAAATAGAATTTCAGGAAATGCGCGGTCTGACCTAATAATCTGATGGTTTATTGTTTAAGGAAATGAATATGTGCGCGTTCCTGGCCTTATTGTTATCCATGTCAAAACTTCGGAACTCTCTCATTAGAGGGAGCGTCTTCTGGAGCCATATTAGGAAATAAGTTGTTTTTGATTGCAGTTGAACGCAATGGAAGTTAGCCAAAAGATCCCCTTGCCTGTAGGCAACAACTTCGCCTAACCACGAAGTCGACACCCAGCGCGACTTCGAATCGTTTTCCGGTGAATGAATCAGAGAACTTTAGTAACCGCCACAATTGCCGTCGCCCATATCCAGTTGTAGATGATTCGTGACAGCACAAATTGTAGGGTCAGGTGTGGGTCCTCGGTGCCGCTGGTTTCATCTGCGAGCGAGAAGGACGAGCCTGAGGAGTGCGGCAGGAATTTGACCAGCGCTATAGCCCCGGGGACCCGCGTGGCATTCCAACAATACACACTCGTTAAACGGTTTCGCCGGTTTCTGAGATAAGGAAAGGAAGGATAGCATTACGTTCCGGTCCGAGCACGAGTCGAGGTTGGACGGTCATGGAAGTTTGAAAGGGAGGCAGATGAGCCGCGTCGCGATGCGAAAACAATAAGGAACGGCATCAGGTGATGTCATCTGAACACCACGTGGGTTCAGTAACTTAACACGATAAGATAAGATCTCTGCATTCTCAGCCTACAAATAACCTGCCATGAGTCGTCCTGGCCGTAGCATGCACCCATAGAACAACTACTTCTCAACTCAGTTTCTACATACTCTAGTCTAGCGAGGTTGCTGTTTATCAAAGACCTAAGTTGTAATTGACGTAGCTAGATTATGAAATTGTAACAATTGTAACAATGGCAATGTCAGGCATTTTAAGATTGAGAGTCTGTTCATTCATTAAGTCCGCCAGTTATCACTACTACCAACATCATTTATGCGGCGTAAAATTTAAAAAGCACAATAAGAATTTCAGATGTGATCAATACTATAGAGGTACATACAGTCCGCCAGAGTCACAGCGGGATTAGTTACAATGGCAGCTAAGTAAAGCCAGGCAGGCCGTGGTCATTAAGATCGTGGAGGTTCGTTGTGTTCCTGAGAGTTATTAGAGAGGAGAGGAGTTCGCTCTGTCGCGTCTGCCGTGGGCGCAGCTTGTGGGGGTGTTTGGGAAGTGGGTGTGGTGTAAGGCCGTATTGGCGGTGGCGGTGGAGGTTGTGTGACATCAGCCTTGCAAACGGGGCACTAAGCACAAGGTATTAGGGTCGTGTGCAAGTAGATGTAATACCAGAAATACCAATTTCTTGCGCTGGATCAGCCACTCGTCCACTTCATGCAGGTGGAAGATATGATGGCAGGGTAAGACCCGGACTTTATCGCCTTTTGCGAATTCACACAAGCAGATGGCACACTCTTGCTGCGACTCAAACCATGGCTGATTTTCACTAGGCGGTGTAACGGGGATGGACGTTGAGGCGTCTTCTTCCGGTGGTGGCGCGCCAGCGTCAGTCTCTGGAACGGGTATAGGAGCGCTATCTTTGCGACCAAGGCCTTCCTCAATGTCGCCCTCCGGAGAGACTACGTCGGGAACGGAATTGACGTCCTCTCCACCTTCATGTTTCTCCCACCCTGTTCCGGTCCATACCCTCCATGGCAGACTCCTGACAACATCCTCTGGAGCACGATCACGTTGCGCCGCACGAGATGCGCGAATCCTATGGATCAGAAGCGTGATAAATGTCAAAGCTGAAGGGAGCAAAAGGATAATGACGAATGTTATGATGGGTCTGCGACAGTTGTATGAATTGATATCATTCCGGTATGATTTCTGACATGACTCACGAATACCATTCCCAAGCCGAATATTCAGCAGTGATAACCAATGTCAACGTACGTAGACCTGAATGCGTGGTATTCGAGCGCGATATGAGGTTGTATAACTCCGAGTAATCAGAGTACTTGATATATGTCGCTGCGATATTGATATCGGACGAATCCTCTGTTGAAAGAAACGATTGAGAGAGTTTCATTCCTGAAAGACTGATCAAAAGCGCACCAGGACTATACATATTGACGAGGGTGTCGGGAAATCCAGTTACATCAGGGTCTTCTCCCCCGACCACGACTGCTTTGGCCCCAAGGCGCTGAGCTTCCCGGACCTTCTTTACGAATTCGCATTTCCCTCTTTGAACCAACGCAATCCATGTCTCGGTGGGTTCATGAGGACCACTAAGACAAAGGTCCGGGCAACCTGAGTTGTCTGGAAGAGATGTACTTCGCGAGGAATTTCCTTCGCATGCAACCGTGAACGATGACAGGGGAATAACATATCCTAATAGCGGATCAGTTATCTCTGCTCCGAAAGCCGCTGAATGGGACAATACGATCTAGTGAGCGTCTGAACGAAGCCAATTAAGCGTAAGGTACACACCCGGCCTCGACGGGAACGATACGGTAGGGGTGCGATCCACTACAGTCACAGTGCTTTCCGTCCCCCATGCCCAAGTCCACGAGAACCAGTTGCGATCAGATTTGGCGGTGAAGAGAATATCATGAGGATGATGTTCTACAGGCGATGCATGGGAGAGTAAAAGAAGGGTACTGATATAGGTGAGGCTAATCAGCCCCAAATGCATAGTGAGGGAGGCTGGAAATCAATGGCTGGTCGATGAAGAGGATGAAGAACAGCTAATGCGTCCCAAGGTGACCACTGGAGCCCAAAAGTGCTCGGTTGCCAGCACGTGATTGCCTGGACCCGTCGATCAATTGCCTCGCCTTCGCTGGCTTAGGGTCTAACACGGATGAGACCGTGCCTAGTCCAAATCCAGACAACGGATAAGGCTGGATATGGATTGGATATGGATAAATCCGTACGGATTGGATTTGTCCACTTCGATCCACATTGATAAAATCACCTTTTTTCTGCTGTATAAATTGTAAACTGAGTTGAGGTTCACACTTCTGCAAAAAGAAGTTGGAAAAACTTTCATCTTGAGACATAGGGAATAATTTAATAGGCTTGTTGTAACTAATAAATTATTAATTTTGATTAGCAAATTCTATACATATTAAGCGGGTTTAAAAAAAGAATTACTTTATGACTTTGGCCCCTTGATCGGCAACTCAACGGCCTGGCGGACAATAAAATCGCATTTCTGGTTACTCAAAAATAGTATTTTGTGTCTGGCGCTCCCAGTTTTCATCCAATGTCAATATGACTTGTCACATATATAAAACACTGCTATAAGAGCCTAAATTACCGCTTTTACTGCAAACTATATATGTATTGCGTCTCAGAGAGACGTTGATCCAGATTATCCACGGATTTCGTGGATATCCATTTTTAGATATCCAGATCCATCCACATGTGCCAAAAGCGGGTGGATATGGGTAAATCCATAAATTATGTAATCCATGTTAGACCCTACGCTGGCTGGTGCTCGACTCTCGCTCTCGCTTTCAGAGGGCTGACATCATGACTTGCCCCTCGATCCCTATGACACCAAGCTCATTCGCAAGAATCAAGTTGAATGTCTCTGTCAACAACAGTCCTATTGATACTAAAAATCCAGGGAAACTACTAGACGGGTCGAGATGGCTGCCATTGGTGAATTTCATCGCTCAGTGCACATGTACGTATTTCGTCTCTCTAATTTAGTTTGTTCACTGAAAGTACGCACTTTATGCTTTAATTCCCTACAGAGACAACGACCGTTCTCTTCTGGCACGAAATTTAGGCCCAACCCTTCCTCGTCGGCGGTGTGATTCTGTTGTTTGCTACTGACTTGCAGTGGATGCGCGCTGCAAATGCAAGCCGATATGATCTTTTCCTTAAAGCTCCTTGAAATCGCTGTCAAACTACATTCCAAAGGTTACCTGCGCTCCAGAACTAAGCTCACGATCATTCAGCCTCCCCAAGAAGCCATCTCCTTGAACACTCGTGCCTCCAGCGCTCACCCACTCGGGCCGCGATACACTGGCTCTTCTGTCTACTTGCTCACCGTCATTACCCTTTCACTCATTCCTGGTACGATGCCTGGGAACTCCTCCGGCTATTCTTTCTCCCATTTATCTCCTTTTTTTGTGAAGCTCCTTGTGTGCATATGAAGCTGTGGCGCGTCAGCTTGTTTCCCATTTCATCGAACAGTATCACACTACGTTTACACAATCTTTGCGTCTTTGAAATTTTATACACGTTTAGCTAACCTCATTCAATCGGCATTTTCGGAACTCGTGAAAGACTTGGCGTGGCGAGGAAGCTGTTAGGAAGCGAATACTCTGGCTACATACCCCACAGGACCTTGCGAGACTCATCAAATCGAATTGCACCCAGCTATGCCCAGCCCCACTTTCTTCATCAGAAACACCCGCTACTGTCATATTGCAGTGCATGGTGCCCCATGGTGTCCATCGATGTGGCGTGTCTATCTCCTCTTGGTCACATCAAGCCGTTGTTTTGAGCCTACTTTCAGTAGTTCCTGCCAGCAGCTGGCCAGCTGCTGCCACCCCCTAGATCATGACGCGTGTCATCTACGCGTTCTTTTTTCTCGAGTTCGATTGTATGGTTTTCCCTTAATGTGTATATCTTGGCGACTCACGTCAAAAAGGCGCTGGATGCTGTTGGGTGACATCGAATCAGAGACGCCCACATCACACAATCTAGGCGACGTACAGATCATCGGACGTAACGGTCAATGCTTATTTTGTACCCGAGCAAACGCACATGTTACTCGCTAATCGATCGTATCCAAATTAGGCCCTACACCCACAAAACACTCGAACGAGAAACAAAACTGGATCGGTTAGCATTCTACAAGGCAGGAAATTGCCCTGATACCCCAGGTTGGCGACGGCAAATACGGGCGTCGGGTGCTCTCATATATCACATGTTAGGACGTCCGAGGGTTCCAGCTGGCCAGCGCATCGAGGCATCGACGGTGGGAGCAATCATTACACTGGGAATTGAAGTACAGTGGTGAGGGCCGCAAAGTGTTAAGCGCCCGAAAGCTATACTTGTCGAGTGGCTAAATACTGCGATCACATTTTCTGTCCAACTTTCCGAGTGCTTGATCAAAGCGACTACTCCCTGAGGCCATCAACTGGTTATGTATTCAAAAGCACGAGCTTCAGGGATTGCCAAGTGTAACGTCCTTCTATAGGTTTCTTGGCCTAGCGTCTAAATGGGACGGGGCTCAAGCAAGACTGGAGGCAGCCTTAGTATTTCAATTCTGATGGAGATCTGGATGCCGACATTCTGCTGAAGATGAGATTTGGACTTGACATGTATGTACTGATTTTACACCGATTTTGGCAGAGATTCGACCTGATTTGACGTTGCCAGAAGATGTCTTGGGCTTCCCCACATACCCCAGCATACCCCAGACCTACCCCAGCACCAGCCTTTGCTTCCGAATTGTTGCTTGAAAATGTGATATTAAAATGTAAGAATCATCCTCGTTTAAACAAAGGAGAAAATTAGTTCGTATCCCTCGTAAATTGCAGCGAGCGCGCTGGCTAGAATGTGAGCAGTGGTATGTACTACACTCGAAGCAAAATCCGGTGGATCGGCGGCGGACAGCGGCAATCGGACGCTTATTTTCTGTGATCTGGTTGATCATGGTCCGACGAGGCGTCGTTGCACGTGGTATTCAAACTTCCGGCCACAACAACGCGCCCAGCAGTGCCCAGCTCGTGACGATGGTCTTGACCAATATATTGCGATCTTCGACCTGCCCCGTGTTCGAAAGTACAGGGTAGCCATTACCAAGCGCCAAGAAGTCCATCCATCTACTTTTGCAACTTGTGGAACACATACAGGGCAAGTTTTTCGAATACGGCTGCTCAGAAATATTTTACAGACTCACAGAAAGACTAGATTATTTCACTCTGAGAGAAACTTCTTGAAAGACTATCCCACTTGCGAAGGAAATCAACATGTTTTTAACAAGTGCTGGCTCAGTAGAAACGGGGACGTCTTGATTCATACCAATTGACTAAACGAGAACTGGCGCCTTTATTGCACAGACTTCCTGCCATATTACAGAAACGGAACCCATTCTGGTATATTGACGATCAACCTGTATCACGCGCAACCCTCCCTCGATTCGTCGAAAATCTCTTTCACAAGCTCTGTCAAAAATGTATAAAAGAGCATGCCTTCGAAGCAGATTTTATCATCCTCAATCCTCACTGCAATGCGTTTCGGTCTTCTCACTGCGCTCTGCTTTTGCGCTACGACATGGGCACAGTTATCTGCTGTGACCTCGTTCCTTGACACAGAGGGACCGATCGCCAAAACCGGCCTCCTTGCCAATATCGGTGGCTCAGGATCGAAGTCGGCTGGAGTCAAGGCATGTTTATACAAGAACCAGCTTCTAGTATAATTTTCTGATTTTCACCTAATTATTCAGGCAGGCATAGTCATTGCCAGCCCTAGCAAATCGAGCCCGGATTACTTCTACACATGGACACGCGACTCTTCATTGGTTTTCAAAGCCGTTATCGATTCGTAAGCCTTCGATTGTTGTTCAATGAAGTGAGTGACACTGACTTTTTCGTTCGCCTAGGTTTGCCCGAGGAGAAGATGCTTCACTCAGGACCCAAATTGACCAATACGTTGCATCTCAGGCTGTTCAACAACAAGTTTCAAACCCTAGTGGAACGGTGTCGTCTGGTGGCCTTGGTGAACCCAAGTTCAATGTTGATCTCTCCGCCTTTACTGGAGGATGGGGCAGGTAAGTAAATCCCATGCAAGCGAAAATAAACGTGCTAATCAATCTACTATTCTCTCTATTGTAAAGACCTCAACGAGGTATATCATTGCGCCCAGACTCGAAGCAACGACATAATTACTCATAATAATCCTTCAGATGGTCCAGCACTACGCGCAACTGCCCTGATTGCCTATGGCAATTGGTTGATCGCCAATTCAAACACTACTTTCGCACTTTCCACCATCTGGCCCATCGTTAAACTTGACCTCGATTACGTTGCCTCTAACTGGAATCAGACTGGGTTTGTAGCTTGGTATATCGCCCTTTATATGCAGACAACTGACTATTGTAATAGCTTCGATCTATGGGAGGAAGTAAATTCCAGCTCGTTCTTTACGACGGCCGTCCAGCACCGTGCTCTTCGTGAGGGAGCGGCATTCGCTACCAAACTTGGCCAGACCTCTGTTGTCTCCGGTTACACGACGCAAGCTGCCAATACTCTGTGCTTCCAGCAGGTAAAGTTATATTCTTGCGTAGCCCATTTATAATGGAATTGACGTTGCCTCCTGTCTACCTAGTCTTACTGGAATCCCTCCGCCGGATACATGACCGCTAACACAGGTGGCGGACGCTCCGGAAAGGACGCAAATACTGCTTTAGCTTCTCTTCATACATTCGACCCTAGTGCCGGATGTGATGCCGCTACCTTCCAGCCGTGTTCCGACAGAGCCTTGTCCAGCTTGAAGGTCTATGTCGACTCATTCCGTTCCATCTACACTGTAAACTCTGGAATCGCCGCAAACGCCGCAGTCGCCACTGGACGCTATCCTGAAGACTCGTACTACGGTGGAAACGTAAGTCAATTCATGCCATACAAAATACCTTATTATTCGACTTAAGTCGTACTTTCTGTTAGCCATGGTATCTGACCACCTTGGCGGTATCAGAGCAGCTCTACGACGCTCTCACTGTGTGGAAAGCGCAGGGTTCGCTCAATGTCACCTCCGTTTCTCTCCCATTCTTCCAGCAATTTAACTCTTCGATCGCTGTTGGCACATATCCCAGCACTTCGGCTACTTTCACGGCCCTCACTACTTCCGTATACAACTTTGCCGACTCCTTTGTTGCCGTTGTGCAGAAGTACACCCCATCCGGCGGTGCTCTGGCTGAACAATACACAAGGGCCGCTGGAGTGCCAACCAGCGCAGCGGACCTGACATGGAGCTATGCAGCCGTCTTGACTACCATAGCTGCTCGCAATGGTCTCACAGGCGATAGCTGGGGAGCTAATGGTCTTGTTGTTCCTTCCAGCTGCAGTACTTCCGGAAGTGGATCAGGCTCAGGCTCCTCCGGAACAGTCGCGGTTACCTTCAATGTTGTTGCTACAACGGTCTGGGGAGGTGATTATCGATTGTTGTAACATCTCTCTCTCTCCATCGCTGACTCAATTGACAGAAAACATTTATCTGACCGGCTCTGTCGATGCTCTGCAGAACTGGTCCCCAACTAATGCAATGATTCTCGATCCCGCCAATTATCCTACCTGGAGCAGTACGTCCATCCATATTTGCTACTCAATTCCCTGCCATTAATCATACGCTTCAGTCACCGTCAACCTTCCTGCAAACAGCGCTATCGAGTACAAGTACATCCGCAAGTACAATGGCGCCGTTACTTGGTTATCCGACCCTAATAACAAGCTGACCACTGGCACTTCTGCCTTCACCGTCAACGACCAATGGCGTTGAACCTTCGACCGACAAAAGCACCTGTTAGAGTCCAAGCACTCGAGCCCTAACTAGGATGTCATTTTCTGACTTTTCCTGCAGTCGGTCACATAAAAATGTAGCATATCGGCATTTCTTTTCTTTTGGTTATCTTGGTTTTACTGAGTATTATCACTTGTAAAATTCCTATGAATCGTAAAATCCAAATCACGACTTTTTTATGATTTGCATATGAAATTTGGCTTGTACTTGTTTCCTGAAGAGGATCGGTCTCTGAATATACTTACGATGAGCAGTTACATTAACGCGGCATCCAGAGGACAATTAAACTCACCTTACGCGAATGCAAACGCGGGCACCCCAGACTTGCCCCAGACTCGGGACAAGGGCAATCCGGCTCCCGGGATCTTCGCTGAGCTCGAATTCTGTAAGTATCTGATCGAACTCGGCGGTAAACGCATCCTAAGTCCAGTATACTGCATCCTCGTTTGGCCCACTCAACAAGATTTACCCCGCGACAAGCTCAGAGATCTCCTGCCATACAAGATATTCTGTTTTTCAACTGTGTAACGCTATGGGTCGCTCGTGAATGTGAGACAGCCCTGTCAATTAGCTTGTGCTTTTGCTTTTTAAAATCGGCAGCAGCATATGGTGCACACATTTGACTCATCGCAAAAACTTGGGTACATATGATCCGCTTAAGGTACGTATAGTCGACGATCATTGCCACATATTGAAGCCAAGATGAGGTGGCCATGGTCACGTCCGGGGCTGTCCGGGGCCGGCTGCTGTTCAGCAGCTGACCACGGTACATCTGGGTGCCATGCGGCCATCGATGCAGCTTCCTTTCGGACAATATCCCTTGCGGTTTTTGGCATCTCTCCTATTTTGACATATCGCTAGGCTTGCGCTATGGATATTCTGTGTCCGATTTTTCGCGTGTATAAATACGGCACTCAACGACCGCCGCATTTCATCCTCTTTCAAGTTCAGCCTTGAAATATCGCAGGATGCGTTCGGTTCTCTTGTCTGTTCTCTTCTATGGCGTCACTGCGCTTGCGATCTCCAGCAAGGCTGATTCTTACGTTGTGAAGGAATGGCCCATCGCTAAAGCGGGCCTACTTGCAAATATTGGCCCCTCCGGTTCTAAATCCTCTGGAGCAAAAGTGCGTGCGCTCAGCTCGCATGTCAACTGTTATCATCACCCTAATTATCTGTGGCGACACAAGGCTGGCCTAGTGGTTGCCAGTCCGAGCACAGTGAACCCGAATTATCTATTTACCTGGACGAGGGACTCCGCGCTTGTGTTTAAAACTATCATCGATCAGTAAGTATCGTTTCCCTTTCTGTTAATCATATGTACAATAATAATACTCGCCCGTAGGTTCACCAGCGGCCAAGATCGAACCCTGCGGCCACTGATTGACTTTTACCTTACTGCACAAGCGAAGTTACAGCAAGTACCCAACCCGAGTGGAAATGTGACAACCGGGGGTCTCGCCGAACCAAAATTCAACATCGACGGAACAGCTTTTACCGAACCATGGGGAAGGTAAGTCATCTACCTTGATGACCGGGTTCATCTATCTCATAGAACTGTAATAGGCCACAGCGTGGTATGTATAAACTTGATCAACTTTCTGCATTAATACGCAGTCTGACTTTATGGGCCAGACGGGCCGGCTCTTCGTGCCACCGCCATTATCACCTATGCTAACTGGCTTTTGGATAATTCGAACAAAACATTCGTGACTTCTACGTTATGGCCGGTCATAAAACTTGATCTGGACTACATCATGAATCGTTGGAATCAATCTACGTGCGTAATTTTTCTTTGGTTTTTTTTATGAATGCATACTCATGTAAGTAATGTTTCAGATTTGACCTTTGGGAAGAGGTATCTTCAAGTTCATTCTTTACGACGGCTGTACAGCATCGCGCTCTTCGCCAAGGCTCGACATTGGCGAAAAGAATTGGCCAAACATCGTCAGTGGCGGGTTATGATACTCAAGCTGGCAATTTGGTCTGCTTCTTGCAGGTATGCCCACATAAAATATCCTGGGCGTCAGTCAATCAACTATCTCCCTAGTCGTACTGGAATCCGTCTGAGGGATTCATCACCTCAAACACTGGAGGAGGGCGATCAGGCAAAGATGCAAACAGCGCCTTAGCGTCGATCCATACATTCGATCCAGCAGCGGGATGTGACGCGACCACTTTCCAACCTTGCTCCGATAAAGCATTGTCCAGTTTGAAAATATATGTTGATTCCTTTAGATCGATATATGGCATCAATAGCGGTATTGCGGCAAACGCTGCTGTTGCAACCGGGCGATATCCCGAAGACGTGTACTTCAATGGAAATGTAAGTTCTTCGCTTGACTGATTAACACTTTGTATTGACCCACTTTCAATTAAAGCCCTGGTATTTGACTACGGCTGCCGTCGCCGAGCAACTATATGATTCCCTCATCGTGTGGGAGCGCCAAGGGTCTTTGACCATCACCAACACCTCACTCGCTTTCTTCCAACAATTTGCTCCCTCAGTCAAGACTGGGACATACAACTTATTGTCGCCCACATTCTACGTCCTCACAAGTGCTGTCAAGAACTTTGCCGACGGCTTCTTGGCCATAAACGCAAAGTACACACCGACAAATGGTAGCCTGTCAGAGCAGTTCGACAGGAGTACTGGGACGCCCCTCAGTGCTCAAGATCTTACTTGGAGCTACGCCTCGGCTCTGACAGTTTTCAACGCTCACAACGGCATCACTCCGGCGAGCTGGGGCGCGAAGGGTTTGACTGTTCCAAGTGGAGCTTGCCAACCCAATATAGGGCCGACACTTCAAGTGACCTTCAATGTTAACGCAACAACACAGTTCGGAGGTGAGTACATGTATTTTATGTCAAAATATTGCCCAGCGCTGACTATTTCCTTTCAAAGAAAATATCTACATAACCGGAAATCTCGATGTCTTACAAAACTGGTCGCCTGATAATGCTCTCATCCTCGATGCAACCAATTATCCTATATGGAATAGTAAGTATACCGAAAACCACGCAGCCCGTATATTAACTGACTTCTACCCAACAGTTACTCTCACTCTTCCAGCGGACACCGTCTTTGAGTACAAATATATTCGCAAGTTTGACGGCGTCGTTACTTGGGAGTCTGATCCAAACAATGCTCAAACTACACCAGGGTCTGGACCTTACGTGATTAACGATGTTTGGAGATAAAATATGTATACCGCGTATTTGAGGCCATCGCGCAGGCTATATCCACGAAATACGTCTTCGGACTTATATAATTGATTGACATCATTCAGATTGCACGTTACAAGGCTTGCATATGTATCGCATTTGTGATGAAGTTTCCAGGAGGCTGCGCCGGCGGTTGGGTATCCAATATCGTGTATTGTCGAAAGCGAGGTGTCCCAGGGAGTTTTAACTTTCTTTGCAATCGTAGAGTGATAAGAAGTCAGCTATAAAGCGGGTGTACTTTGCAACTTCCGGGGGGCGCTCAGAAGGTTTTGGTTGAGAAAGTGTGCATCTATAAGTGGCAAATCCTTGTTAGCTTTGTTAGGCAGCAGGTATTTCTAAAATTACGTGATCTGGTTTCCAGTCGGAGGCGAAAGCAGGACTGAATTTGCAGAGACGTCCACCATCAGCGACGTTCCATCGAAGAGCATAATCATGTACTTGAAACTGTCGGATGAACCTAGGATGGGATATCGTTTGCACCAGCCAACCAAAGGTAAATGGCGGGTCTCCTGCAGAATATCCTCGGCATTGATAGTAAGACGATCCCAGGTCGAATGCTTTGGTCCTAGCTTGGACGAACGAGAATCGTGTTTCTTGAAGGGCGCCTTTAGCAAAGCAATATTTTCCAGATCGACAGGGTCAGATGTTTCAACGTGATTACAAGCCTGCAGAAGATCCAAGACCAGTGCGAGACCTTTCTTTCCCAGAGAATTCATTTCGTCCCCGAGAAGCAAATCAGAGATATCACTCAACCCCAGACAGGGTTTACAATCTTTCTTCCATTCCGTACCGCGAACACCATCGAACCTTTGCGCTAGCTCGAGAAAGTGTCGTCGCCGAGAATATTGGATTCGCATAACAGGCGTTTGGTCCGAACTTGACCGGGCACCGCGATTTCTCGAGTCTGCTACAGAGTCACTGTCGCCGTACAAGATAATTTCGATATCTGCAAGAGGGTAATTAGACATCAAGGCACACTTTGCTCTTGATTTATACATGACAATCTAATGCGAGAAATGAGTGATGTGATGATAGAAACTAATTCATGTACGCACAAAAGGGATTTTCCGTTTCAGTCGGTCGATGAAGTTAGCTGTATCATTGTACATCTTCCAGAATGCGGATGGAAGAGTGTCGAGGTTATATTGATGAATAGGTTCCAATAGACAAGTCGGCACGGAAAGATGTGGCGCATGGAAGATCATTACCTAGAGATTGAGTTTAGTGATCGTTCATTCAAGGAAAAAACAGAAAATCTTACCGATGTTCCTTGGCTGGAGATCACTAAAACCTGGTCGCCTTTGAGTTCCAGCCGACGTTGATTCTGGCGGAAATCGACAAGGAGAGACCCTGATTTCAAAACAGTAATTGTCCCCATTGCTAACTTGTGTATTTTGGGACAAAGAGACCTAGTGTTGAGGGGCAGGGGTCGCGTTGTTCCGATGGGAATATCGAGCGTAGTGGCCTGGTGGACCGGCCCTGGAGTGTCTGTCATTGATCCTACCGGTCGCAAAGTATTTTCGAGAGAATTACTGTCCGCTTCATGGTCATTCAAATGCTTCAATGGGTTGGCTTGACTTTCAGAAATTGCGGTATGGCCAGAAGTGGCAGATTTACATGAGATACTTTCCCCTGAGCCCGACGTCGATCTCGAGCGAAGAAACCGTGGAAGTGGAACATTCCCAATATCTTTCAAAATATGTCGCTTCCTCGAATAGCTGGTGAATTGAGATGTAAGAGTGGCTATACCACTACTTATTCTGGTCTCTTGTTTACTGTATTGACTGCCTGGTAAGTGCCCCTGAGATAATTGGCGACCGGAGGGCTCGAAATTGTTGAGGATGCGTTCGTTAGTTTCATGCTTTCCTTTTTGGATTTTCAAAAGAGAATGACCACTAGATCCTGACATTTCGAGTAGGTAGCTATGCTTTGAAATGTTCTCAGCTTTTAAACGTTTTGCCGGCTGCCATGTAAGGGAGAATATGAATATTCGATCATATGCAGCAATTTCGTACTTACGGAAAGTAACATAGACATAGCCAGATTCTGTAGTTCGGGTTGGTACGCCGGGAAGGCAATGGAGAATTCCTCGCCATTCGCACTCAGATCATCGTTAGTTGCGCCCTAAAGAGATGAGAGTGTTTTGAGAGTTTGAAGGTAGAGAAACTCACTCCAATACAAGTACGCAGAACGCATCCTAAAGCCCATACATCTACGGCGAAGTCATATCGAGGCGACTTTTCCAACATTTCCCTGGAAGCGGACATGAGTTCGACGAAGACCGGCACTTGGTCGATGGTGATAATCTTACGGAGCTGGGTATGTAATAAATTGAAGGGAGCGAGACAGAAAGTCCTGGTTAGGCTTTAAGAGAGCCGAATTTCGGAAACCGCATAACTTCTATGAAATACCATACTCTCTTGAGGATCATATCATCGTAGTGATTTAATTACGAATGCTGATACTTACCGGTTTAAATCCTTGACCCAAGAGGATATGAGGCAGTGATATGTTCGCATGAACGATTCGCTCTTCTTTCAAATATGTAAGTGCGCTGGCGATCCCTTTCGTCACGTTGCGCAGTTCTGCTTCAATCAAAGTGGGTGGGTCTCGCGAATGTAACAAGGCGAGTAAGTTTCCCTCTGGGCAGAGCTCTAGAACATGACAATCAAAAGACGAAGAATCAGACGACGTAATAGAATAAAGAGCAACGATGTTTGGGTGGCAAAGGGCTTGATGAAGTGAGGTAGATAGAACAGTGGCATCTGATCGGATGACCTTATTGACGGTCATTATCATGGTGCGTTTGGTTTGAAAAAGAAACTAGACCTTTTTCAGGGCGATATGCCGGTTACGCAGGCGCCCTCGAGTGCTGATGGCCTGATATATAACGGCGGTGCCACAATTTGGGAGCTTTTTGACCAGCGTAAAATCCTAATTGATGGACGATGTGCATTAGAACCACCTTATGCATTCTATATGCATTCTATTGTACTTCTTCAAGGAACTCGGGAAGAATCTCCCCATGAATTACGTTGCTAGAGCTGAAGCCAGTCATTGGGATTCTGAGGGAAAGGATTTTGCTGAAAGTCTGCTCGAAATTAGCTTGAAGTTGAAGCCTATAATGTCCAATTTTTGAGCCAGAGGATGCTGGGATCGATACAGTTTTTACTCACAAGTTTAAAAGAAAGAAGAGGTAGCGAGAACAATATACGTTGTTTGTACAATCACAGGCTGCGTTCAGCGGCGTGGTTGTAGTACATTGTGGAGGTGGAGGCAGATTCGGAGGCTCGATTCGGATTTGCTTCCTTTTTCGGCAGCCTTGTGCCGGGCCCGATTTAGCGGATAGCTATATTGACTCTGGCACTGGCCCAGTACTTGCAAGCTACGTTATTTGCCTCTTACCACCATTTCGTCCGCCTCTCCACTTCACACATTCGTTGGTCTCTAATAGTCCCCCAGAATTCCTCATATTGCTGGCCATAGAGTCACCACATGGCTTCCTCAAGCTTTTCCATGCCCAAGCACTCAGCGACTTTACCAGTCACGTCTAAGGACCTCGACCCAGAAGAGAGGAAGGCTCTTTTGCACCATGCAGAAGACGACACAGAAGAAACTGCGTCCTTTGAAAGCACTGAATCGCAGCCTCGATCCTCGACACGCAGAAGAATAGCAATTACAGCCGCCGCATTTATCGCATTGCTTATAACCGGCACGTTGGCTCGCACAGTACTTTTCTCTGGCTTCAGCCCGTTGCAAGACCCTGCAACTTTGATAGGACTGCCTTCAAACGGAACCGAAACATTCAAACGCACTGTGCTTATCGTTTCCATCGACGGCCTGAGGTACGCACGCTCCTTATCGTCTATTACTCAGGGACTTAAACTCCTGTCATAGAGCTGACTATCTGGACCGTGGACTAACCCCTCATCTACTTGCTCTGAGCAAGAAGGGATTGAGAGCTAAATCAATGAAACCTATATTTCCTGTGAGTTTGACAACTCCTTTCTACGTCCGCGAGCTCACCATATTTTGGCAGACATTAACATTCCCGTGAGTAACAGAATGAATCATAAAGAACATCATTCACAATGATCTCTTTCAAGAAATCATTGGGCTTTAATGTAGGTAACATTGCAGCTTACTGCATTACTCCCAGCTTATTCTCGTGAACAGGACTGGCCTACATGCTGAATCCCATGGAATTGTCGCCAATGTAAATATCGCTCAATTACCTCCCCTTCTTTCGTTAAATCGTGTACAGAACTTCTGGGACCCGGTGGAGAAAGTTGAATTCCACTATAATCAAATATCTTCTGCCTGGAACCCTACATTTTGGTTAGGCGAGCCGGTATGTCCTGTCAACAGCTTTGAGGACTTTTCTCTTATGATGCGTAGATGTGGGAGACAGCGGAGAAAGCAGGAATAGTGACAGCAAATTTAATGTGGTAAGTTGAACCATATATTGATCACGAAAGGCTGAATGGACCAAACATCGCTAGGCCAGGTCCTCCGAAAACGACGTCTGGTGCATCATCCACCTACTTCGTCCCCTGGAAGGTAATTATCGGTTGTCTCCACTTTGTTCGATGTGAGTAATGACAAGTCGCTTTCACAGAACAAGGTCCCTCTCAAAGTGAAACTCGACCAAATTATGAAGTGGATAGACTTACCTTTCGAGAAGCGACCTCAACTCATCATGGGTAAGAAATCGACTGCAATGGGTTTGCATCTATCTGAAACATATTTTTTGTATCGGCAGCGTACGAACCATCCCTTGATCAAGCAGGTCATTGGAAAGGACCCAACTCCAAATTGGTCAACGTATGATTCTCTTTTCTGAAATGCTTCCAACCGTGCGCCTCATTTGTCCAACTAGGATACCTTAGTCAAGGTGGATAGATTTGCAAAGGACCTCCATGACTCATTGGCTGCTAGAAATCTGACCGATATTGTGGATATCGTTTTTGTCAGCGACCACGGCATGACAGACACCAGTCACCCCACGCAGGTCTTCATCAATGAAATCTTGGGCTACGACGGAATAAAGGACATCGAGCACGAAGATGGCTGGCCTTCCGTGGGACTGCGATTCCACAGTCGTGCCAACACGACGAAGCACTTGAACGCCCTCTTAGAAGCATCCTACGAGAACCCTGAGAAGTTCGCAGTGTACACACATGAAACAATGCCTGAACGATACCACTTCGCAAATCATGAACGTATTGCCCCTATCTACGTTGTACCTAAAATCGGGTACGTTTTGACCACGAATCCCAATGGGGACGATCCCATGAGCAAAGGCGTATGTGTTTCTCCTCGCACTTCTTCACGTCGGTTTTCATATGAATCTGATACGACAGAACCATGGATATGATAACGAGGAGCTGTCAATGCAGGCCATGTTTGTTGCTCATGGCCCATTCTCCACTGATGTCAAAGCGCAACATCAAAGCAGAGCTCTTTCATCTCGGGCTACGACAGGCTGGCACTCAACGTCAGACAATACTTACGTGATGGAAACCTTCCAAAATGTGGAGATCTACAACCTTATCATGAAACTCTTGGGGATTAGTGACTATGCTGCGAACAACAATGGAACTGCAGGCTTTTGGGATCAGTATCTATAGTTTGTATATCCAAATTGATTTGGAGATTTGTCTGCTTACGTATCTGTGCACACCTAATTTTTCTTGCATTTGCCTTAATTGTCGTAGATAGTGAAATAATAGAGTATTTATGTCGAGGCATGCAGATTCATAAGAACAAACCTCCAGTTATACACATTAGAAAAATGACACTGACTATGTCAGTGAAGAGTGGACAACGATTGCTTGAGAAGATCCGAGATGATAACAGAAGACAGAGAAATAGCTTGACCCGAACGAAAATGTGGTAATATAATCCTCGATGCTGAATTTATTGATGACCCTCCGCATCAAATACCATGTCGTGGCCTCCAGGGGAGGGAACGTACGCCGCCTCGGGGAGGCCCGTCTCGTCCAAGCCCTCGGCGGCTTCAATAATTTCGTAAAGTCGGGAGGCGACTTCAGGCGGAGGAACACGGCCACCCAAGATGTCGCGTGCAGGTACCGGAGACCCGTAAAAATCGCGGTTGGCGTCCTTCCTCTCAATAAGGACAGTGCCCTCTAACGACAAACCGGCAAACAGGCCTGGGCGAAGAGTCATGAGCAATCGAATGTCGCGGCTGGGCAGTACACGCACCTTTGGACTTGGAGTATGAAAACATGGGCGCCGGGTGCGCGAGCGACGCCTGCACGCTGCCACCCGTGCCAATAGGCCCTGCAGACGCACTGATGTTCCCACCGATAGTAACGTTCCCGCCCATGGAGAACGCGCGCACTGCGTCCTCGCTGTTAAGTACGATGACAAAGTCGGTGATATCAGCGCCTATCTGAAGCCCCCAGCCAACACCGCCCGTCGCGATGCAGGATGGTGCAGACCATGAGCCGTCGGGGAGCCGAGCGATAACGAGTCCAGATCCCGCTTTGCCTGAGAAGACGAAACCCGCCTTAACGACCTGGAATACTGCGAGGCCTACGAAGGTGAAGAGAAGAGAAGAGAAGAGCACAAAGCGAGTCAGATTATCAAATTCGGGCACTGAATGGCAAGCTTACCTCGTGCTCTTTGTAGGACAGCTTTGGGAATCGCATTGAGCGCAGATTCGGGGCGGTCGGGGTCCGCTGCGAACGTGGATTGGCCTAAGCCACGTCAAACTGTACGAAAGAAATGATAGATACCCAGGAAACTATCCAGGATCTTTGCAGCTTTCTCTGCCTCTCCTGGAAGTGAGAATGTCTGGACGAAATCTCGCGAGCCCGATGCCACTTTCGTGCCGCTAGTTTGTATGAATGCTGTAGCTTGAACACCGGCCTTCTGTGCCCCCTTGCGGAACTTATCTAGCATAGACATGTTTTGTAAGTCAAGCTTGGAGGGTTTAGTGGTAGAAGATGTTGGACAAGGGAAGATGCACTAGGTAATCCAACAATTACATACCAGGTCAGGCTGTGCGCATCATAGCATACTGGTAGTGTAACTAGTGGTATTACGTCATCTAGGAAAGTCAGCGCATACGCCCCTATTTAACGAACTTCCAGCGAACAGCTTCAAATTTTGTTCAAACCAGCGTCAGCTCCAGCTCCAGGTTCAAAAAGTTGCAAAAGTAGATTTGGTACATATAAATATGGTAAGTTTCCAGGATGTCTATCTCCAAGTGTCATTGGTCACAAATGTCCCAGATGCTGGCGTCGTTTGTGAGTTATTCGGATCAGATTCCCAAGTGACAACGCCGTTGAAAATGCGGATGTACTTGTATTGGAAGTCTGTGTTGGCAGGGAGGGTCACTACAACTGTTGGAATAAAAGAAATAAAATTAGCTAAAAATTATGGGCTGATTATCTATACACTTACCACTCCATGTGGGATAGTTGTCGGCGTTCAGAGGAATGGCGCTTGTAGGTGACCAGTTTTCAAGAGCGTCCAGACTTCCTGTGAGGAAAATATTTTCTTTTGTAGAGCTTTAGTGAGTATAGTGTCAAGATTGCGGTGATTATATGTATGTACCTCCAAATTGTGTTGTAGCAACAACGTTGAAAGTCACCTGCACCGTTGGTCCCGCAAATGATTGGCAAGCTCCACTTGGAATAGTCAGACCCTTGGCTCCCCAGCTAGCGGAAGAAAGTCCTCCGTGGGCAGAAAACGCGGTCAGGGCAGAAGCGTAACTCCAAGTCAAATCTACTGCGCTAAGAGGAGTGCCTGCGTTCTTGTCAAACTGCTCAGACAGACTGCCATTTGACGGGGTGTATTTGGCCACGATACTCAGGAAGCCATCAGCAAATGTCTGAATGGCGCTGGTAAGGGTGGTGAACGTAGAAGTTGTTGAGGCAAAAGTTCCAGTTGTAACGATGGACATGAACTGTTTGAAGAATGGAAGAGAGGTAGAGGTTATCGTTAAAGATCCTTGCTGCTTCCAGACGATGAGCGAATCATATAATTGCTCAGCGACGGCGGCAGTGGTAAGATACCAGGGCTCAAGAAGACGGGTCAAAACATACACGATGTTCACATATTGCTTCGTACTTACATTTCCGTTAAAGTACACATCCTCAGGGTAGCGCCCCGTTGCAACGGCAGCGTTCGCGGCAATGCCACTGTTAATGCCATAAATCGACCTGAAAGAATCGACGTATACTTTCAGACTTGACAGTGCTTTATCGGAGCATGGTTGGAATGTGGTGGCATCACATTCCGCGGTTGGATCGAATGTATGGATTGACGCCAGGGCGGTGTTTGCGTCAATGCCGGATCGTCCGCCTCCAGTATTTGCAGTAATGTATCCTCCTGACTGGTTCCAATATGACTAGTATAAGGTCTTAAACTTATCATTCATGGAGGAAGGTATGCGTACATACCTGTAAGAAGCAGAGTATATTTCCAGCTTGAGTATTGTAGCCTGCTACTACGGAGGTCTGACCAATTATTGTTGCTAATGCTGAGCCTTGGCGTAGGGCACGGTGTTGGACAGCCGTAGTAAAGAATGAGCTGGAGTCCACCTCTTCCCATAAGTCAAACCTGTAAAACAAGCGAATGAGTATAGCCATTGGTCAAACTAGGAACACTGCCCTTACGTGGTTTGATTCCAAAGGTTCATGACATAGTCTAGGTCAAGTTTGATAATAGGCCACAACGTGGTCGTCACAAAGGTCTTGTTGGAGTTGGCCACAAGCCAATTAGCGTAGGTAATGAGGGCGGTTGCACGCAAGGCAGGTCCATCTGGAAGAATTGTGGTCAGAACTTCTTCGCTAAGGATTTGACCTGTATTAGCAGAGCATACCGCGTTGTGGCCTGCAAGAATAAGTTGGGTTGAGCAATCCCATCTTTGGATGCAAAGAAGTTGTGGATAACAGTACGCACCTTCCCCAAGGTCCAGTAAAGGCGGTCCCATCAATATTAAACTTCGGCTCAGCAAGGCCGCCCGTCACCACAGTGCCGCTGGGGTTGGATACCTGCTGCAACGCTGCTTGTGCAGTGACATACAGGTCAATAAGTGGTCTCAGCATTGTGTCTTGACCCCCCGTGAACCTATCAACGAGCCTGAACACACGAATCAAAATGGTAATAAAAGATACTCACTGGTCAATAATAGTTTTGAACACAAGCGCAGAATCACGCGTCCATGTAAACAGATAATCAGGATTCGTTGTACTTGGACTGGCAATCACTAGACCAGCCTCAAGTGGCGGACGAAAGGGTGTCAATTTTCAGACTTGTAGATAGAATGATAAACGCAGCACCTTCGCTCCAGACGATTTAGATCCGGAGGGACCAATGTTTGCAAGTAAACCTGCTTTCGCAATGGGCGACTCTGTCGCAACAAAAGAATTAACCACAGTGGACTGGGCGAGTACAGCAGCGCCATAGTGGCAAAGGACGGAAAGAAGAATTAGACGCATTCACAGAACTTCACGGCTGAGGAAGATGCAAGTCGGAGGGAGGGGGTTTACAGCTTCGAGCCGTATTTATACGTCCGGGATGGTTGTGAAAGAGAGTCTGGAAATAGCTTCTTAGGCTAAGTTCAGTGATCGAGAAGGCACTTCAACGTGCGCATGGTGCTCAAACCATACATCTTGTCGATACGAAGCTCGTGATTCGGTTCAAACTCCTGCGATATGTCCGTTGATAGGTTAAGTATAGCCACTGCCCGATGGCCATGCTGACTTCCAGTAATAGATCCGAGTTAATTTTGAGTTGGCTGTAGGAATGCTGAATTGTGGTGAGCTTCCATTGCACTAGCTACATAGCACATGTCATGAAATTTTCAGTTGTTTTCTTTGAAGGTCAGGGTATGATGGGACACGATTTGAGTGAACGCAACATAGATTCCAGAGAATCCGTGTTGCAATTGGTTTGGCCCTAGCATATTGAGTGCCCAGATGACAAGGCGAGAAAGAAATGGCAAAAAATAGAACGTATGGTCCGAGGCGTAACTGTCCAAGGGAGACGGGGTCGGTCATGGGGTAAAGAGTGTCATATGGAAAACTTGCTCGACGTTAGTGAAGATTGGTCAAAAAACCAATGGGTTCCTAGAATAGTATCAGAGTACAAAGTAGGCCAATAGTAGAGGGTACTTTCAAGATACTTACGAGAAGTTATCCGTTGTCAGAGGACGACGGGACCTTGAACGCCGCCATTGCAAGCACTGCATTTGATAAAAAATTCGCTGGAATGTATCCTGTGTCGCCTATGCGAACAACCATGCGTCAAATATTTCTCTCTTGCATTTCATAAGCTCATAATTTGGAGGAGACGGAAGACAATAAGAATGGGTATATATACTTGCATTACTACTCAGCACACACGAATCCTGCCCACAGAGGGATCGTGGTCACTGATACGCTGGCTGAGCACGGGCGACCAATTGTTTACATGTATATGCTCGAACTGTGATCCGCGCAATTTAATGGCCGGGGAAACGAGCACATGGTCCAGCTGCTGCGAGTTCTGATCGAATACATAGCTATAACGTTCGACTTCCGGGATGCCGGCGACCTCATCGATGTCAGTCAAGAGTGACAGAAGGGGCTTGTAGACTGAGCGTGCTTGGATGTATTCGTTGAAATCTCCAGCAACAACAATATTGGCCAAAGGGTTGGCGTGGAGGAGAGATTTGACGAAAGTCTGATACCCAAAGATATCAGTGTGGGTCCCTGAAAGCATTATATTGTGACTTACAGCAACCGTAGCGACTTGACCTGTGCGACTCTGAATGGGCGAGTTGACTGGGGGTCTCGCGTCCCCTTGAATGGAGCTGCTTCCCCCCTTGGAGCTAAAATGAACGTTGACAGTAAACAGATCGAAGCCAAGTTTTGTTTGCCATTGTGCAACGAGAGGCTTGCGACTAGAGTTCCAGAAACCGTTGGTAGGATCAATACGGCCAGGGTTGAAGCTAGAAATTTAGTGTTAATATTCCATACCCGTGCGCACAACTTTGCTCGAACCTCAATTTAGGTCGCAAGAAGGAAGTAGTCAGAACTTCAGTGGCATTGAGAGAGCCACCAGCAGGAGAGCCACTGACAAGCTTGAGTTTCTCAGGGCGGTACCTGTGATGTCCATTAGCCTGCTATACAGAGGGTTGAAACCAAAACTTGCAAGTATGCAGTCCTGATATTTCCTCCAGGTTGACCTCCATCCTGGCCGTCGACGGGATTGATGGTGGCGAACGAATATGTGACATTGCTGATCTTGGCAATAGCGCTGATTAGTGTATTCAAAGTGACATTAGCATCAACGACGCCGTCGTCGGTGGGACCACTGTTGTCCTGGATTTCTTGAAGGTACATGATGTCAGGTGTGTTTAGGTAGTTGACAATGTGTGAGGCAACAGTGGGAAGGTGACTTGAGGTAGGCGCCAAATTCTCGACCTAACAAAGTAGGAAATCAATTCAAACAAAAATCAAAATATACGCAAGATTAGGCACATTGTAATCACCGAATGTGACGGCGCAAAGATCAAGTGGGTGAGCTTTAATTGTCGAGGGAGGGATAGTAGGGTTTGGCGTAGCTACGGCAGTCGGAGCTGTGAGAGGGAGCACGTAGAAGTAGCCGAATCTACAAAAAGCGATATTTAGATATGTTACAAGTAGGAATATAGCCATGACTCCATAACTCACTGTTGATGGACAATACCAGTAATATCCGTGTACTGGATACCGACAGCAGGTTTAGGGTTCTTAGTTCCATCTATTGGCGAACCAATCATCACGGTTTCAGGATTTCCATCAGGAATCCCATTCGGACCTATATAAGCATTAGCTGGGAAGTGGAACAATCGACGTATATGCGTTACCAAACGTCAGAGAAATGCCTCCACGAGAGTTCTTCCCCGTTATATTCCAATCTCCATACACCCAGAATTCGCCGTACGAGTTCTGGAAAGAGGTCGCAACAGGTTTAGGAATCGTCACAAGCTGACCTTGAAGACTCTGCCAAAAATCCAAGCCATAATTGTCGGGTTGAAGATCAGCATTAACTTCAGTGATCCTGCTGCTGTTGTTGGGAACGGAAAGGAAGCCGTCAGCCCCGACATCGAGTGCGCTGAATTCCCGAGTTGGTGGGCTTCTGTCCTTCCCAAGGATCAGAGGGGTGATGGCGTTGTTGGAGGATATCACAGAGATACCAGTCGGCGACGATAATTCCGTGAGGTATAAGTAATTTGGCGACGCGGCGGGTCGATATTGAGCTACCTTGCCGTTCAACGCAATTAAATCGCCGACGGTCACTGAATTCAATACTGCGGAGGAACTCGAGAAAACGTAGAGACCATTTGACGCGCGTACGTCGGGCGACTTCTCCCCCACTAAATAAAAGCCGCTGGACGTCTGTTCGATTGTAACACATTTAAGTTTAGGCGTTGATCATCGGAAAGAAAAATGCAACCTTTGCCGTAACCAGGCCAGTGACATTAGTGACTGCCTGGCCGAGAAGAGGGCTAACCCAGGCAGTTCCATGGATGTCGACAATCGAAGTCGATGAAGCAACGGCCACACAAGCCGTCCAGAATACGAGGGAGGCCAATTTGCCCATTGCCGTCTCAACTAGTGCCGCAAAGTTTGTCCAAGAGCCAGGGGAATGAACGTTCCACGAAATGCCCTGCGACGCGTCGATCACAGCGCGTTTAAGTACAAGCTCTAGCAATCTGTGATGACTGGAAGCACGTTTACATGGTTCAATTGAGCACATGCTAGTTCCCGAATACCACCTAATGCGACCATGGTGCCGAGAGCGGTCGGGATTACTATGTCTGATAAGTTAAAGCGAGCGCGTGGATTGAACAGCCAAGAGAATATGAGGGCCTGGTTGATATGTGGACACCTGTGGACACTTGCGTCGTTCGTTGCTGTTGGCGCGTCAAAGCCAAGAGTTTGTTTTGGTCTCTGTGGTGTCCGGGCCGAAATGCAAACACCGCCCGCACGTTGAGTCAGTTTGAAAGTATTCATGTACATAAGTAATCCTTGCTTTTAACTTAGCTGACAATGGGCCAATTCCATGTAGGCAATTATACTTCACATTTTCTGGAGAGACGAAGCTCAACCAATATACACGCGTCACAAACGCGTCAAGCAAGCCCACCCCATTGGCGACTCATGCCAGTGTCGACTCCGAATGCATGGCATCGTGGCCGCATATTAAAGGTATTGCACTCGGAAAATTCGCCCACGTTTGCCGAGACAGGTACCAGTATCCTCATCGCGGTCTCTCAGAAACTTCAGCGCTGAAAGTCAGATAGCTAATTTGTAAATATTGGGCTGGGTTCAGGACAACTTGATAAGCGGTGGCTGCATCTTCTTGGCATACGTATGTACGGTATTGTAAAAGTCGAACTTAAAGGATGCTCGAATTTTGAATGCTGTGAGAATGCGGAAATTAGGAATCGAAAACTGTTGAAAGGACACCTAAACTCCTTAAACAAGTTCGTTCAACGACGGCCACAATTTCATATTGCATGAAGCTTTGGCTGACTTCATTTTCGAGTTTTACAGAAATGGAAAGTGAAAACACTACTCTTCGAATATTATTGCCACAAAAATCAGGTAAAAATACATCTGAATACCACTTTACTATGAAAATCATTCTCCAAAAATGTCAAAACCCATAGCAGCCAAACAAGGATCCCAGCAAAACCTGGCTGAGCATCCTACATATCCGAACTACTGATACAAAAAGTCACGCAAAGCATGAAAGGCATTAGGCGATAACGGTGTGGCATTGGGTGTTCTGGGTATCGCATTGACCGACGGTAAGACCGGAGGCACGTCCTGCAGCCGAATTGGCCACATTTGCACATCCATTATGTTGAATATCGCAAGAGCGACCGAGAGCGGCGGACAGATTGAGGAACGAGTCGGAGCCTGCAACCTGCAGTCCACGACCTCCAGTGGTGACAGCAGGTGCAGTGACACCACCGACTAGATATGAAGAAATTGACTTAGCACGTGGTCGGCCGTGATCAGTGGCAAAGACTTACGGCTTCCTGTGAACGTTTGGAGGTTACCACCAGTCGATGCGCTTGGAAAGTGTCAGCATAAAATAGAAAGAAGCTGGAATCAACCTTACACAGCAGTGGTGGCAGCAGCAGTGGCAGTAGCGGCAGTAGCGGTTGCAGCAGCATCGACGGTAGCGGTGACGGTTAAAGTCACTGTAGTAGCTAAAGGAGGAAAAAATTAGTGGACATTGAAAGCATTGCAGATGATATAAATTACCATCGGGGCAGGCGGTGTCTGTCGCCGCTGTCCCAGCCGCCGCCGTTGTGGCAGTCGCTCCGCTTTACGAGAATTATAAGTACTAATCAAATCGTAAAACTGATTGAATAATGCATACCCAGCACCCGCAACAGCAGCGCTGATTTCAGCGGCGGTGGCATCTTCGACCAAAAGGTTTTGCGTGAAAATGCATCCAGTGGGATCATTAGTAGTGTCGCATGAATTCCCTTTCGCCGTCGGGTCACCCAAGGTGCCAGGAGCGAATGTGCCAGATTTAAGAGCATCCTGGGGGTCTCCACCAACGGCAGCTATTTGCTTGGCAAGTTCAAGAGTGATTGCCTTGTTAACGGCGGCCGCGTTGGTCGATGCAGGGTCCTGGAATAAATGTTTCGTCAGACCGTCGCTCACAGAAGGCACGCTTGCCACGTACCTGGTGCTGGGCGATGGCAGCAATCTCAGGATTTACGGCCTTGATGCTCGTGCAAGGAGCAGTGACGAGGCCGACGGCACCAGAGTTTCGCTCCAGTGCGCGATAAATCAATGCAGCGACTTGACCGTTGACATCACCCGCCGCTTTGGCATTCGTGAACGCCTGATCCGCAGTCGCCTGCTGGAGACATGTCGCATCCTAAAATTGATATTGAGCATGAATCTTTCACGAAATTGAGACAAACTTACAGTAATCTTTCCTGCACCTGCTGCAGCAGCAGCGTTTCCAAGAAGACCGAAAACAGGGTCTTGAATGCTGTCAGGGTTGTTGAGGTTGAGACTGGCGCGAACAGTGGTCAAAAATTGTTCATGCGAATGCTCTATAAATTAAAAACATTGGTTATGACGGTTGCAGACGAACCCCTAGAAAATCAATTACCTTGTGGAACTTCACGACGTTGAATGGGAGCAGAAAATGCGGTCGAGAGCGAACATGCGACAGTGAGGAGAGTGACAAGGTTGTGGAACATTTTGACGAAATGGAAGATTTTTTGAGGAAAAGTAAAGAGAGTGATGTTGAATACAATTCAGATGAGAAGAAAGAAGAAAACTATATTGACGGATGAGGGAAGCACAACGTTCTGAAGTCAAAATAACTCACAAGAAAACAGTCTACAAGAACCTGTCTTGGGTGGCAAAGGGAGTAGTGGAATGAGAAACGCACGACAAAACAACACTCCTTTTATATAAGGCCAGCCCAGATATTTGATGGAGATCGATTTTTTGATTGTGGTCGGGGAAAATGCGTCTGTTTCCAGGACAATTATTTCATGCGACAAGTAACATTGGGATAACCGAGCTGACCAAGGGCCGAGTCACTTGGGCATCCATGAGTCTTCGCAGGTCCCTTGGAGTAGAGGGGGGCACAGTGGGGCATGATCTGCCATCCTCTATCGCCTGTCGTTAAGGCAAATCCTTTGTTGACAGTGAGAAGAACTGAATGAGACCAGATGAAGAGAAAAAAGTGTGTTGGTTTCCTGGTGATCGTTTAATTATAGGGCACAATTTCCACCGAACCACAGTAAAGTGTCCGACATTTGGCCGGACCTCAATACTAAATAGACCTCGATGGCCCCTTTATCAACCTCCATCCGCGAAATAAAAGTTTTATCAAGAACGTACCTTTCTAGTTTCTTGGGAACTACGCTGAATAGTGAATAATATCTGTTTATCCGCTAGAAAATCTGAATTTCTGTGACGCAGACTCAGGATATAGAGGAACAGCGTACCGGAGTCTCCATGCGATGATCATACATCCTCCGGCGTGAACACAAATCACATTTACACATACAAATTGGGCAAATAGTCAGGTTCTGTGATTCTGCTGAACCGTCGACTGTTGCGGCGCAACTGAGTTTGAACTGTCGTAGGCACGAGGCCCGCCTGGGTCGCCTTTACCAGGTTGTGGACATTGTGCTACCCATTGCGAATTAAGCCGCATATTTGACCGCATATGTACGTTATAACTTACGCAACTTCTGAGGGACCCTTGAAGAGTCTAAATTCCGTCATAGGAATGCTATCATTGAAAGTGGAAGTATTATTAGCACGCCCGAAGAAAGGCTACCTGCGAGTCTGTGGTGGAGAAAGGCAAAATGGGTCCGATAAGGTTCAACGGGGTTCAACCCATTTGTAGACGCATTCGGGCACCGGCGGGCCCTGGGAGACTTCGACGTGACCATGGTAAACCTACTTGTCCTCGGCCCGCAATGCGCATGCAATATGCAGACAGCTGATTGAAAAAGTGAACGCCTAGATGTATTGACTACCAGAACAATGATTACACAAAAAAACCAGTATTCTAGGAATGAATGTATGCCTCAGTAAAACATTAAAAAATGGTGCGGGTGAAAAATAAACTCGTCAAAAAATAGTCCACCGAGTAGTGCTAACACGGGTATTTATGGCCTCCGTGAAAAAAGTTGAAATTTCTACGTGATGTCCGAAAAGCAGAAGAAGTGTTCACTTAAGACGAGGAGCTGATGGCGGACTGAGCGCTGCTGAATGCACTTCCGACAGAGGCGGGGGAGGTCGCGTCGTTCCAGTTGGAACCCGAGGGGACGACGTAGTGGCTTCCGACGCTGCTTCCGCTGAAGCCGAAGTTCGAGGTGCTCAAGGAGCCGGACGACGAGACGATGCTTCCGTAGTGGCTAGCAATGCTGCTGTCGTAGCCGACGCCGCGGCCGGATTGGCGCCTGAGGTCTCCGCTGAACGAGCCGAGCGAAGAGTAGAACTGCTCGAAAACGACAGTCTGCGACTCGACGTCACAGACTTGCTCGGTGATGATCCTGTTAAGTCGATAGATTGAGCACTCTGTAGCTATATTTGAGGGTCGGAAAGCGGACTGACCTCTTAGCCATCTCCTGAAGAACGAGGAGACGCTGTTGGATGATCGTGATCGTCTCACTGTGGCAGACGACCTCCTCCTTTTGCTCGACCACGATGGTCTTCGAAATCTCGCCGGAGAAGTTGTCCGAACCGTAGAAGCTGTCGAAGTTGGACATCGACTTGTCGCCGTGGTAGTTGTTGAACGAGATATATCCACGAACAGCTGCATAAATTAATCAGACTCTTGCCATACCCGAAAAACGCGAATTGCGTACCCAAGTCGGTGGTCTCAGCAGCCGGAAGCGGGGAGGCCATAACGCTCGCGACGATGCTAGCAGCGGCGAGGAATTTGAAAAGCTTGGCGAACATTTTTAAAGAGTGATAAAGAGGCTAAAGAAACTTTATGAATAGAAAAGTATCAGAACTGGAAGTGAGATATCAAGGGAGAATCAAAAACCCACCTGGAAATTGGTTAAGTGAAGGACAAAAAGTAAAGATTGATCTGGTAAAGGCGAACGAAAGAATAGGGCAGCCTGGCCAAAACAAAGGAAGAATAGAAGAGAAAGTGAGGGAACGAAGAATGAGGAATACTCCCCCGCTGTCCAGTTCTTATATAGCGCGGTCTAAAAATTGCCTCTGGCGTTCCTGTGCTGTGCGAAAGATACCATCACTCACTTCTTGGTCGTATCCCGAGCGCTGTCCAACAAACTGCTGGACATACTGTGTCGCTAGCGGATTCATGATGCCATGTCACTTCCTGTGATTTGACGGGTTTGAATTACTGGGTGCATCATCAGCGTATATCTATTAGCGACATTCCGGAAAGTTTATTTTCGTCCAGGGAATATTTACGGGCTTCTGAAATAACCTGCGTACAAGGTAGCGTCCAACACGAGCACTCAGATTCACTCCGAGAAATCCAAGGCATTTGGAGAACAAGAAACTGAAAGCTGCACGGCATGTAGAAGGAAGACATCTCTGATAAAATAGTCAGGAAGCTTGAAAATAAACCTCTTCTATCTGGACGGCTTACCACACTTCACAAATTTGCGTGTCGGACTCGGTTAAACGGCTGGACAAGGACTTCCAAGTTCCGATGCTGTAAAACCAAATAGACCGTTGCGAGTGGGTGACACGGTGTATTGAACACAGGCGGCAAAAATAGTGTTAGCGCCCGAATTACAGAACAAATGGTGTCCGCCGCAGACAAGAAGTTACCGAGTCCATAAAACTTGAGAGACCAGATGTACATACTTCCACCCCAAAGAAGCCCAAGAGAGTCTGCGGAGCGACCAGTAAAATTCGAGGCCAGAGAGTCGTCCACCAGCGGCTATATTAAGAAACAGAAAACTTTCGCTAAAAATAAAACACGCCCAAAAGTTCGGATGTCCATGAACGCGACGTTATTTGCGTCCCTAGAAACGCAGATCAGCCACATCCGCTGCTCGAGAAAGACAGAATTCAGTGAGTTTTTCCCAAGTGCAAGAATAACGCGGATGCCGATTGGGACTGAGCGCCGGCGCGATCCCGAGAGAGCGGTACATCGCCACGGTGGTGCCCATTCGCCCGCGCACGCCTGCAGCACGCCTGCTCTGTGTGATGCGAGATGCGTCATGTTTGAGCTCCTGGGTGGCAACCATAGCATCTGCGCTAGTATTGTCGTGATTAACTGGACGAGAAATGTCAGCAGTGCCTTGCCCAATGATCACTCCGGTCGCCCACCGGAGGCTCGGAGGGTTAATTGCCTGGACATGAGTATTGAGCAGAGCACGGCTGCGAGTCCGGTGGCAGGAGACGACGTGATCGCGGTGGAGCACCGCGACAGCAGCGCATGGGCCTTAGCGTGAGCCTAGCGTCAACGCTGCGCCTGCTACCCACCCGTACATCCCTGTATGCTCCTCGACGAAAATAAAGTAACCGTGGCGTATTTTGAGTTCGTGGCGGTTCTGATATAACCAGGAGGAGATCGATGAACACAGTGATGCCAAGGAGAGAGAGAGCTAATTTCACGACTCGGAGGCGCCCAACTCCGCGTAGCATCAGCATTTCAATGTACACAGGATATGTTGGCCTGATATAATATGATTTCCAGCGCAACTCACCCGCAACATAGCGTCCAGCGAGGAAGGTCGGACACACGGGCTGTGAACGATATATATATAACACCATTTTGATTCCATGAGGCAGCAGAAGTTGGACAGAGACAGCGAGCGTTGATTTGACATAGGATGAATCACGGTATGGAATCGTGCCAGACACCGGCATTGGTGACACTCGACATGCGTTTGATACCCACGTCGCGATTGAATTTTTAGGGTGGGTATTCCCAGTTCGATGCAGCGTGACGCCCGAGAAATGCGAGCGGGGTGAATCTGGAGGTTTGCTGAGGCTTCAAGTTAACTTCTTTCAGCGCTGCGGTTGCGAAGCGCGTCTAGAACACTTATCCTTGTTTTCAATTGTAACCAGCACTGTGCCACCGACTTCGAATTGAAGCCGCGGAGACGCGTTATATGGATCTGGAAAGGGCACGGTACCATCGCACTTGGATTAACTGCTGAAGGAGTTGTGGAGGAGAGTCAACTTTGCCAAGCCGTGGGACTCGCGTATAATTGCTGTTTGCATGTTGTTTGGCAGCATCTGCGACGAGAAAGCATGGAAATGAAGACCCTAAAGGCCAAAGTCAAGGTTACAGGCAACTTCAGACTCATGACCAGCCTACTTCTACACTGGGATGCGAAGAATAGAAAAAAAACTTATCATTGACAAACCAAATGAGGTCGAAAAGATCCTGGTATACGGATTAGCAAAACATTGCCTGGTGTCCAGGCTACTAGGTTGAACTACAACGAAATAAGCTAGTACGAATAACAAAACGAGAGTATCCACTGCGAAAGAAGCAAGCGGTAAGTAACTACTATACTACAAGAACCATCAGACACACAACGCCCCGTCACCGCAACACCTCATCCACCTCATACTCAATCTTCGGCACCCTAAAAGCAGCCGAGAGGTTCCTCTTCTCCGGGTCGATGAACCCCATCCCAAGCTCGCGGAAGACGTCCTTCTCAGTCGCGCAGCGGAGCAGCACCCAGTGTCCCCCACCGGCATCATGAGATGCGCCGCGGCCCGCATCGTCGCCCACCACGTCGGGAGGCGCACTGCCCGGATCCGCGTTCCACCGCCAGAGCCCGTGCTCGTTGAGCATCAGCCCCTTGCGCTGGGCCCGGTAGCACAGGTACTTCTCGAACTTGGCGTTTCCCGTGAGCCACAGTTGGGAGGGGCCGAGGGAGCGCTGTGGCACGATGCTGCGAACAGCAAGTGTTAGCTATGGCGGGAATCGGATGGTAGGGAATGTCGACGCACTGTAGTGATACCGTCCTGAAGTGCCCTGTGGTGTTTTTGATGGCGCTTGATCGCTCGAAGACGGTGCCCCACTGGTCGTCGCGTCCTGGCAGACGCGCTATACCGCTCCACGAGGTTGCGTCGGAGCTCAGAGTCTCGGAGATGAACCCAGTCTGTCGAAGCATCGGGACGATCTCAGAATGTAGGACGTTCGCTGGCGGACCGTCATCGTTCCGCTTTTTCCGTCTTGTCTTTACTTTTGGTTTGGTCTCCTTTTCGCTGGAGACGCTAACAGATGGATCGGGAGGTAATGGAATATGCACGAAGCTCGGGTGCGATACCATGATTTGGATGTTCGTCAAGGACATGAGACCCCTTCGACTGTGTGCTCTATTAATATCTGATAGCATAGTCAAGGTAATATTGAACTCACTACTCCCCAACGAGATCAAATTGGAAGGCGGGGTCGAAATGATGTCGACAAAAAGCCTAATAAAATTAAAATGTAAGGTGGGGAACAGAGACAGTTGATACGCAACGCACGAGAACATCTTCAGCCTGCTCTCTCGTGGCAGGCTGTTCGAGGTGATGTACATATTTAACGTTCAAAATCTGCTTCGACGACAGCATGGAATTGAATCTTCCAAAGACGAGATCATCCAGTGAGAGGCATCCTGCATCAGTCAAGTCGGTAGCCTTCTTGCGTCTGTGAATCATAGAGTTGGTATCCAATTGTAGTGATGCTGTGTTGAATATGTTACCCAATACTTGGGATGTCGCTAAACATGGTGATGCATCTACTTTTCACAATTTCTTGGTAGAGTTCTGATATGATTCAAGAGGTTTGTTACTAAGTTCCGAGACGAGACTAGTCGACGCACCCATGTCCCTATCAGCTTCGACTGCATAGAGCTGAAGCAGATGGTCATTTATCCTGGCCGTAATGCCCGGCCCAATGCCTGGAATCTAGGAGAAGAATGATATGGGTTGGGGTACCATTTGACGTATAAAATAAGACTTACAGTGCGAACATCATTTCCAGAACGCACTGGCCGATCCAAGGTGCGTATAGAGTCAATTGCCCTGCTGAACGCCTGTATTTTGAACGGATTCGCGTTATCCTTGCTCTCTTCCTCCCGCAGGGCTAAAGTGCGGAAATATGAGCGACAACTGACGTGAAGCAGGCAGTCAAAATTACATCTGACGAGCAAGTCCACGATGGCCTGGTTGTGCTGACTTTTTATGACAGGCAGCGGCCGGGTGAGTGGTTCGGTGGTGTATGGGCGATATCGGACTGCCAAGGAGAGAGAGGCATGGCAGCAGCGGGCAGAGAGGCTGCGACTCAGCATCCGCCTCCCATGCGACGAGTCGTGTGTAGAGTGCGACGGCGGGCATTTTGTGACGGGATAACGGCGTTGTCACATGTGTGACCTGTCGCGTTTTGTGGGATCTCTTTTTGGTTCAAACAATATCCTCGGCCGTTGAAGGCAGCCCTGCAGGCACCTCCATCTCTGTTTTCCTGTTACTTCTCCGTACTGTACAGCTCACTCTATTGTAATCGCCAGCATGGCCGACAGCGCAGGCGGGTCGGGGTCGGCGCACCAGCAGGGCGCCGCAGCGACGTTTGCCAGTCCGACTCCGGCAGCATTTGACATCAACCGCAACATGACCGATTCCCAGTTCCGGCAAACGATGACACAGATATCAACTGCAGCATCTGCAGCATATGCTTCGCCGGCGCCCCAAACGGCCCACTCAAAAGGCATGATCCTTGCTTAGTCCCATCAGCCTCCTCCTGACTCCCCACAAGCATACATGAAAAACCTCCAGAACTGGTCCGCCGCCGCCACGCCCCCGCCCAAAAACGCCACCCAGCCCGCACGCAGCGCCAGGGCCCGCAACACGCGTGCCAGCGCGCTCGCAACCCCCGCGCCCCAGATGCCACCCGTCTACCAGCCCCCGCTGCCCGTCATCCCCGTCCTGCCCACCGTCCCCCCAAATCCGCCGCGCCCGCCCCTCCCCACCGCATCCCAGGCCCTCACGTCCACGTACGCATCGCGCCTCAAGACCGGCGCCACCCTCCTCGTCCAGCCCATCCTCGCCTCGACGTCCTCGCTCACCTCGCGCACGGCCACCCGGCGCGGCGGCGTCATCAACTACGCCGACCCCGGCTCCGGTGACGACATCCCTGACGCGGGGGCGCTCGAGAGCGACGACTCCGAGTTCCACGCGAGCGCCGGCACGCGGCCGTCCACCCGCCAGTCGCGCACCCGCATGGGCACCGGCATCAACGTGTTCAACGCCAGCACTGGCGTGTCCTCCCCGCGCCCGACGGCCACCCCACGCCCCGAAAAGGCAGAGCCGGAGCAGAGCTACCTCGGCATGGTGCCCCCAGCGCGCTTCCTAAAGCCGCGGTTGATGCTCCCCACCCCCCATACATACCTGTGCGTATCTAATAATAGGCTCCGAGCCGTCGTTCATGTCTGTATTTTTACTTATGCCAGGTCGCCCGACGTGCTCGAGAGCCACGCAACGAAGCGCACGTCGCTCGTCCCCATCCGCGTCGAGTTCGAGACGGACACGCACCGCATCAGGGACTGCTTCGTCTGGAATATCAACGAGTCGCTGATCAAGCCCGAAATTTTCGCCAAGATATTCTGTAATGACCTCGACATCCCGCAGACGTGGGCCGACACGATCGCGACCCAAATTCGCGCGCAGCTCGAGGACCACGAGGGCGTAGCATCCATGGAGCTTGGGCAGGACGGTGCGCTCGATACTTCCGAGCAGCAGCCAAACGGCGAGGAGCTCCCTGAATGCCGCGTCATCCTCAGTGTGCGTCACATCCCCATCTCGCGCTGCCCTAACCCTTCTCACCCTCATTACACCCACAGATCGACGTGCAAATCGCGAATCACCACCTCGTGGACCACATCGAGTGGGACCTGCTGTCGCCCCTCACGCCCGAGGAGTTCTCGATCAAGCTCGCCGCCGAACTAGGGCTCACGGGCGAGGCCGTGCCGCTCATCGCGCACGCGGTGCACGAGGAACTGCTGAAGCACAAGAAGGACGCGATCGAGTGGGGCGTCATCGGCGGTGACCGCGAGGCGGGCGAGGAGCCTGCAGCCACCGGCGAGAAGCGCGACCGCAGCGGGTTCGGGTTGGTCAAGGACAAGACGGGGCTGGGGCTTGGTTGGGGCCGCGCGCCGCGCGATGGGCGGGGGCCGAAGACGCTCAAGAGCGTGTGGCGCGATTGGGCGGACGCGGAGGAGTTCAGGACGACGTTCGAGGAGCTGACGGCGGAGGAGGTGGAGCGGCGGGAGATTGAGCGCGAGCGCGCGACGCGGTATGTGTGGGGTGTATCTTATCCTGATGCAGTACTTACTTTCCTATTTTTACAGGCGCCTGAGACGAGAGACGTCCAAGTTCCAGAGCTCGACGCGCAGCAGACGACGGTGAAGTACTGTAATTATTATTATTATTTGTTGTGTGCTCTTCACTTTAATATGACCAACTGGCGATTCTTGACCTCCACTTGTCGAAGTGCACAAGCGCCCTCGGTGGCCGCAATCCTCCGCAATTACATTCTCCCCGGGCGAGCCGCGAAGACGATTCCTAGTGCAAGCGAACCAAACCCCCGGCGTCCCAGCAGCGGGGCGGCTTCGCGAGTCGCCGATCAGGAGCAGGTGCTCCCCGTCGACAGGGCAAGCGGCACACATACGTACATGCATATCACAAGGAAGCACCCCACCCCTGGCAGACTCGCTGTCACAGACTCATATCCGCCCGCCGACCTGCACGTTTTTCCCAGATCTGCGCAGGACATACATACGCACACTGTGTACGTATAGCCAGCCAGCCAGGCAGAAGCGACTCGAGAAGGAAGATGCTCATGCAACAGCGGCCTGCGTGTGCATGGCGTGGCCCCGGCCAGACCCCGGGCGCATGATTAATTCCTGGTGCTGGTTGCTTCACTTGCAGCTTGCTCCATGGGGCACGCGCGTGCGTCTGGTTTGGCGCGCGAAGGTCGCGCTAAACATGGGGAAGCGCGGTCCAGGCGCCGTGATCCCGGCGGGAAGTCGGGCGGACGGGCGGGCGTAGCTGGGGCGCAGACCACCCCGGATCCGACCTGGGTCGCGCGCGGGCGCACTGTAAGTAAAATGTAACGGGCTATAACAGGTTCAGCTGACACGGCCCCTGTCTGTCTAGCCCCACTCCGCGGGGTAGTGGGGTATGTAGGGTATGCTGGGACTATTGATACACCCATCTGCTAAGTAAATGGTAAGTGTGCAGGGGTATGCACGCGCACACGCGCCTAATCTGGCCTCGCACGGTGGTGTGCCGGCGCTAGACTGCCTGCGGTGCACACTTCTGCGCATCTACGGCGCAGCCTGGGCTGGGCGCGTCCGGCGGGGATGTGCGACGCGAATCGGCCAACAGGTCGAACAGATGCTCGAGTTGCATTTCCGGCGCACGCGGCGCCGGACGGGCCAGCTCGCGGGGCGGCGCAGTGCCTACAAAGTCCCAGTATGCATGCCGTGCCATGCAAGGAAGGAAGCATTCCTCCGGGGTCCACGCGCGTGGGCTGGGCGATCCGCTTCCTTCCATCATCCATGCACTTGGGCTCCGGGGGCAGGCTGCGCGTCCAGCATGTGAATATACACAGCGGCGCTGTACGGGCCGGGGGTGCGCACAGAACGCCTGCGCTCTCGGAGGAGCAGAGCAGAACCCACTTGCTCATTCCAGTCACTATATACATATCGGGCACTCTCCCAGGCCTTCGAAGTCCTGCCTGCCAACGCGCGCCCACACACACCCACCACACCGCCGGGGCTGCTTCGTCCCTCTCTTTCCCCCTCTCCGCCTCTCTCGAGCCCCCGCTCCACACGCACCCACGCGTCGCGCAATCGCAATCGCCGCCCTGCGCGCATCGCGCGAGATAGCAGCATGCAGCAGGTGCATCGCACCCGCGCTGCGCCACGCCGTACGTACGGTACGGTACCTACCGTATCCAGGCACCGCGCCCGCGCGCGCCGCCCGCTGTCCGGGGCCTTCCGCTGTCCTGATAAAGCCCTGATGCTTTCCTCGCTGCCTTCAGGCCCTACACGCGGCCCCCGCTGGAGTTGCGCGCTCATCGGCCGCAGCGCAACGCAACGGTGACGGCGGGCTGCTAAAATAAGTGATTATTCTTACTCTTAGGCCTGCATCAGCCTATGTGTAACATGTACTTACTAGCGCTGGACGCGCGCTAAATTATCGCCGGCCAGCGCGTTAGCTGCTTGCCCGCCTGCCTGCCTGAGCCAGGATTAACTAGTACTCAGGGGCGGTGATATTTCCCTTGCGCGCGGAGCCCGAGGCTGCCTGAGCGCCTAAGTATCCCCAGGCCCAGCACAGCGGCGGGCTGATTATTCAATTCCCAAACCTGCATCGCCGTGCCAGGAGCGCCGGATACGCGCTAAGCTACACAAGTTATCCCCACAAGCGCGCCAACCGCGCCGCAGGCTATGTAGGCGCAGACCTGCAGAGGCAGAGGCGCAGGCGGAGGCAGTGTCCGGGCCCGTCGCACGCGCGCCCAGGCTGCGGTTATACAGCATAATAAGGACTATTGCTAGACCGCAGAGCACAGAGCATTTCCATGCCAGCACAATTATTTAAAAACGAATTAATACGTACTTTTACGCAATACGACGAGCAGCGAGCAACGAGCACTGGCTAGCGCCGCGGCGCCGCGGAGGCCGCGGGGCGTGCGCCACGCCGCCACACCCACGCAGGCGATGCATCGAACGAAGGAGGTCAAAGTAAAAGTAAAAGTAAACCACCCAGCGAGCAGCCCGGCCGGCGGCTCGCGACCCCACACTCACCTTTCCAATCTTAAGTATTCGCCGACATACGTACGTACACGCATCCATCGTACCGCCGGGCGCGGCGCGCCACGTACGACACTATGTGAATACTCACCCACTCTCGACTTATACATAGCTATCCCAACGGGGCAAGCAGCCCGACCTCGAACTCAACTGCACAAAACTCAAACTCAAAAGACAGTCAGACAGACAAGCAGGGCATGCAGGGGTGTCATAACGTATGGCCGATGTGCGTATATATATACTGTATGCGTATGTCTAAGTGCGGTATTAGGGCGTGTCGTACGTAAGTCTATAGGGGGGCGGATGAGTCCGAGCGGAACAGGCAAGGCGGTCAGTCAGGCAGGCAGATGAAATGGATGGAATGAGATGGGGATGGAGTGGGCGTCGTGGGAATGAGAGAGAATCAGAATGGTATTGCGGAGCGCGCGAGGCGCAGCGCCAGCGGTAGGGAGGGAGGAACAACAGAACGAGGGCGGGAAGGCAGGTATGGGCGGGTAGACGGTGGATCGGAGAGGGGAATAGATAGAGACAGCGGCGCGTGCACGCGCAGACGGAACAAACAAGAACATTGGGAAGGCGAGATGGGATGGGATGGGAATATCTAGGCGTCTATGTGACATGTACTGTATGGTGGATGCGGATATATATACAGGCAGATCATCGGCGGCAGGCGGAAGGCGTGAGTGGGTCGTGGCGTGTATGCAACTGGGACAGAGAACAGGCAGAAGATAGGAGGAGGAGGAGTAGGAGGAGGAGGGGTGCGAAATCACCGCACAAAGTCAATCGACATGCGCGCGTCGACGCCGCCCGCGGACGACCCTGTCGGCGACGTCGCGCCCGCCGCACCGAGATGCCCGCCGCTGACGTTGACGACCGGCGCGAGCGCGGGGCCCTTCCCCGAAACCGCCGACGCGAGCAGAGGCAGCCCGCGCGCGGCCGCCTCGAACTCGCTGAAGTGCGGCAGCTCAATTTTCGCGCGAGGCCCCGACGCCGTCGTCGTCTGGGGCGACGCCAGCGCGTCCGCACCACCCTCCTCCACCTTCGCAACAGAGCGCGCGTCGTCGACGCGCATGCGCTCGTCCGCCGCGCCGCCGCCGCCACCGGGCGACGCGAGACTCTTGAGCGGCGGGAGGACGATCGGCGGCGAGCCCGCGCGGCTACCGGGCATCGACGCGCCGACGCTGTGTTGCGCGGGGTACGCTAGCGGCGCGTGGTACACGGGGCCGGACCACGACGTGTTGCGCGGGAGCCCGAGATGCTCAGGGCCCGCGACGGCCGAGTGAGGCGGCGGGCTCGAGCGGCGGGACGCCGGGTGCGACTGGTGCTGCGGGTGGATGGGCGTCATGCCAAAGGCGAGGCGGACGTGGTGCGCAATGTGCTGTTGCTGCTGCTGAGGTTCGCGCGCTGATGTCGGCGAGGCGCGCGCCCAGTGCAGCGGGGAGGGCGCGCGGGAGCTCGCGGCGCTCATAGGGTGCTGGGTCGGGACGGGATGGGCGAGGCTCGCGGGACTGCTTCCGCTGCTACTCGGCCCGCTGGACAGCTGCGGTGTGGGCAGCTGGGAGGATGAGGCTCCGCCGAATGGATGGGCGGAGGAGTACTGTCCGTCGCTGCGGCGCTGGACATGGCCCTGCTGCTTGCTGGCCAGGCCGAGACCGAAGCCACGCTGCAGATAGGACGCGGAGGGCGGCGAGCCGTATGTGCTGCCGGCCCGAGAGTGCGAGTCTTCGTTGACGTAGACATCGCGGGTATTGTTGTCAAATGCGCGGGAGGGCGGAGGAAGGAGGATGGGAGAGGGTGCCCTGGAGGGGTTGGTGGAGTGGATGTTGAGTGTGCGGAGCGGGCCAAGGAAGGGGCTGGTTGACGGGGTGAATGCAAACTCGGAAGTAGTACGAACGGCAGAGGAGTAGTGCGGGGGCGAGTGGTCGACGGGTGCCTGGGGACGTGCGGCGAGGTGGAATATGCGGGGAGGCGACTGGGACGCAAACGCACGTTCGTGGTGCGGCAAGGGCTCGCTATCGGAGCTGATCGGGGACGGGGAGTCGTCGTGTGGACGGCTCTGCTGATTAGGGTGGTGATAAGGGTGAAAAATGGAGCTGTGATGGGGTGCACGCATGGCGTCGACGAGGTGGCCAGACGAGCGGGACTGGACGAGCTGGGCGTCGTGCGACTGCTGCTGCTGCGGGGGCACCATCCAGGAGGGGCCGCTGAGACGGCGCTTGGACCCTGCACGGACGGTGTCCATGTCTTCCGCAACGGGGGCCCGCCAGTCGCCGCGGTCGGCAGCGAGGCCGAAAAAGGAGCGGTCCTCCGTGAGGGCGAGTGCATTGTGGAGGACGGGGCTGGTGGTCGCGCTCTTGCTGATGCGGGGGCGCGGCGGGAGGTGCTGCTGGGTCTTGGCGCGGCGGAGGGCGTCGGCGTGGCGGGCCTCGTACTCGGCACGGCGCACGGCCTCTTGGCGCTCGAGGGTATATAGTTCTTCCATGGCGACGGACGAGAGGGCCGTGAAGGGGGACGGGCCGGCGAAGGGGCCCGAGTGGTGGGTGCGGCGGGAGGGGGCGTCGTAAACAGCGCCGACGGCGGTCGGACGGGCATACGCCTCGGCCTGCGGGGGGTCAGCGGGGAGGAGGAAGAAGGGGGGGAGACATACCTCGTCGTCGCTGTTGGCCCTGCTCTTCGCCTTCTTCTTCACACGGAGGTCGGCGGGCGGGGACTGTTTTTTTGGGGCGGCGGGGGCGGCATCGGCGTTGTGGATGCGGGAGTGGCGGGTGAGCTCGTCGGAGCGGGAGAAGCGCTTCTCGCAGGCGGGGAAGGTGCAGACGAACGGCTTTTCGCCGGTGTGTGTGCGGATGTGGCGGGTCTGGGACGGTCAGCACGATAGACAGACTGGGGGGGCGGGACATACCTGGTGCTCGAGGCGGGAGAAGGCGCGGCCGCAGAGGTGGTATGGGCACTTGTAGGGACGGGGCTGCTGGTCGGAGCCCATGGTTGGTGCGCTTTGCCTGTGTGGTGGCAGTCTATAAGAGAGATCGGCGAATGCCCGGGCGTGTGGGGAATAAAAAAAGATCGAGCCCCGCATTCCAAACCACCGCGGACGAACCGCCCGCTTCGGCCCGTTGCCCCAGCATGTGAATCACCCCGACGCCTCCACAATCAGCCGCCCGTGCCAGCTCGTCTCCATACCCGGCGCTGTCCCCCATCGATGGCGGCCCCTCCCCGCTTCCAGCTGCCTGATCCGATCGCTTCTCAACTCGCCCCCAGCACCCCAATCTCGCGCAAAAATATCCCACTCCCCCAAATCACAATCACACAGCGCAGTAATATTGTCTCTCCCTCGGCATCTTGCGCCCCATCCCCCGCACCCAACCCCGCCCCATCGCCGCGGTCTGGGGTCGGCGCATGCCCGCTCTGCTCCCAAACTTGCTCCCCCACCCCCCACGCCCCGCCCCGCCGAGACCGTGCTCCAGGCCCCCCGCCAGGCCCCCGGTGTGCGACGCCCGCGCTGCTCCGCGGCGCTGCCTCCTGCGTGCGCGTTCGTGCGCGCGCGGCGGCGGCGGAGACCCGGGCGCACTTGCGCGTCCGTCCCCACGCCCACGCTGAGGCTAATCATTGTCCTGCGCTATCTTGGGCGCGCCCTGTGCGCACGCGAGCAGGCCCGCGGGACCGTGCGTGCGGGGGTCCGCCTCTATTTTAGTTCTTGGGGCGGCGGAGCGCGCGAGCTGGCGCGTCCCGCAGCTGGGGCGTGGGAGGCGCCCTTAGCCTTGGGGGAGGCGTGTCACCGACGAGGTACCCAGAATTAATTAAAATCCCAAATACGAAACAAGAGCCCTTCCCCAACGGCGACACCCGAGAACTTGAAGTCGGCTGCGCGAACATAACAGAGCGCATCAACGCACGGCGGCGCCCGACATATCATCGCGGCGCAGTGACGGTTGCAGCCTCGCACGCGCTGGCATTTGACGGGCGCGGCGACAGTCGTACGTGATGCGGGGTGCTTGCTTCTTCCTAGGGCCCGCTTGGTTTCACACAGCGCGCAGCGGGCATCAGATTTTGTGTGCTTTCCGAGAGAAAGTGACACTGCGGCATGCAGAAATGGGGTCCTGTGCCCTCTCATAAAAGTAATCGCGTACCGCCCAGCCTCGCGCTGGGGACCACCGCCCCCACGCCGCCCGCCCTGCCCGGGACCCCAGGGTTGCACAGTTTTTTAAGCGCTGGCGCCAGGCGCGCGCACGCCCCACCCCGGGGCACCCCTGCATTTTATTTATGCACATAGACGCACAGCGCCAGCCGAGCCGCCGTGCACCCCGAATGTGCCAATCAACACGGGGAGCGCACCAGTTGTTCCGAGAGTCGTATTTGCATCTCACTTTTTTTTATCCAGCAAAAATTTCCAAACAATTTTTGAATCCACACGTCAAATACGTCAAATTCTCCGCATTGCGGCATTCCCCATATGCATTCCGAAGGCAATCGTCATCGACGAAGCTTATACAAAACTCTTATACATAGAACATACATATAGAAATTCAACTACCGCGTCTGACCGTGCATGCACGTAGCGCGGGGTACGTGGAGGGTACGTGGCCGCGCCGCGAGGCGCCCGTGGCGCATTCTCGGCTATACCCCCGCGCGTGCGCGCAGCGTGCCCTAGCGTGCCCCCCCCAGCGGCGATCCGCCGATCATTAGAGTACACGCCTCCGCATCCCGGCCCGCGCTGCCTCGCGTCGCTGCAATACATACGCTTGACATACATGCGCCTGACATACGCACTCACCCCACCCACCCATCCGCCGGCCTTGCCCAGTACCCAGTGCCCACCCCGGGTGGCCACCACGCCCACGCATGCACATACGCAAGCCGCAAAGCGGGGGTTAACGATTGACAGCGCTGCGCGGCGATTGCGTATGCGATTGACCTGCGATTGACAGACGCACGGTCGGACAGACATACAGACAGCGGACAGCGTCGAGGCGAAACGAGGCGTGCACGTCCGACGGCTGGACTGGACAGCGCGGAGCAAAGCGACCCGGTTCGCACCGGCACCCGCGCCGCGCGTGCGTGCGTGCGTGCCCCGCGCAGAGAGAGGTGCAGACGCAGACAGAGCGGTGGATACGATATAGATGAATGTGCTCAGTAAGCGGCGCCTGATAGTGATATGCGTAGATGAAAAGCAACCGCGCGTGCGTGCAGCCAGGCCGGTCGGGCCAGCCAGCCAGCCCCAGCTCGCCTGGGCGCCCCTCGCCCTCGCCCTAACCCTCGCCTGCGAAGCGATCGCTAGCGCAGCGACGTCAAAAGCGAAAGCAAGGCGCCTCGCGCTCACCTCGAGGCGCGTGCCCGCAGGTATATATAAGCACGTACGCACGCCTGACGCGCGTACCCACCCTCGATCCAGTCAGTGCCTTGAGCCTTCCACGGCGCGTAGAGTATGTATGTACATACATACTTACGGCGCACTGCGCAGCCCGGGGCGCGGCGCGGCCCTGCACGCGGGGTACGCGAAGATGCGATCTCGCGTGGGCGTGGGAGGGAGAGAGCAGGCAAAAGCGTGGGACGGCGCCTCGGGGTGCGATCGACGGGGCGCTTCTTTCGAAATCCGATCGCGCGCCTCGCCTCCGAGTCGCTCTCGTGCGCCCTCCTCTCGCGGGATGCCTGCGCTCCATGCCCACACCCAACGCACCGCCGCATCTCCACCCGCAGCTCCTACTCGTCCATCATGCTAAAGGCGCAGCCGTCGCCGCTTCCTCTGCGCAGCGCAGCGTTGCTCTGCCCCAGCGCCTCGACCTGGCGATGTGATGTGATACGCTGATGCGAGCTCTTTTTTGCTTTTTCTCTTTCGAACCCTTTTGCGCTATTATAATCCAGGCTCTGCTTCCGTGCTGGTGACGGCGCTGATTGACTTGCGATTACTGGACCCGCGCGGGGTATGTCATCCTTACATACCATAGCATCGAGCCGCGAGCGCACCGACGCCGCGGGCGTGCCGCCGAACTAGGTCGTATGTCTGCTTGATGTCTGCTGTTCTGCGTTGACTGGAACTGGCTGCGATGCAATTGATCAACAGAGAAAATGGGCTCTGCGCGCCTATGCGGCTCCGGTGCCACACGCCTTCCGCGACATACTTAACGCACACGTACACACACACGGCGCGCCGCACTTCCAGCCGAGCCCCCACCGCGTTCTTAGAGACGTAAAGCATTCCGCGCACATAGCTGCTAGTTCCCACTGCCTAGCGCACCGCGTGCTGCGCTGTCGATCCTCAGCGTCTCGGCCTGATGCTGCGAGCGAGCTCTTTTTTCGAAGCGCTAATATTAATCTTGGGCTTTGCTTCCGCGATGACGCTGGCAGTGACTCTGTATCAATGTGCATATGATTGACTCCAGATTTATACACCCCCTGTGGGGTATGTCAGAGCGTGCTGACAGCGCCGCAAAAATGGCTCCGAACCAAGTCGGATGTCTGCTGTGCAGAGTCGACGGTGTGCGCACATTGATCTGCAGCGAAAATTTAGGGACCCGGCGTTTGACCGCGCGCTTGTGTGTCTGCAAGCGCTGACCCTTTTGCAAGATATCAACAAAAAAAAAAGATATTGACGGCGCGCCGCTTTTCCACCCTGCAGATCTATGCAGTCTGAGGATAGAGACGTAAAAATACGTAACTGTCCTGCAGGCGCTGCCGTTTCCCAGCACACCGCATGCTCTGCTGTGCTTCAGCGTCTCGGCCTGACATAAAGCGCTAATATTGGGCTCTGGTTCCGCAATGGTGAGTCTGATTGACTCCAGATTTATAGCCTCCTGTGTGGGGTATGTCATACCTGCCGTCAAGCGCCGCAGGCTTGCTGCCGAACTAGGTCGGACACCCGGGAGAGGTGACTATGCAGCTCCGCTGGCCTGCAAGAAAATGCGGCGCATTCTTGGCGTGCTGACGGCGCTTAGGTGGCGCGTATTGGGCGCTATGGCACTAGAGCACACTGGGCACTGTCATGAGCTTGCATTAATTAAATGCAGAACTGGGAGCAAGTTGACAGTCTCCGCGGAGTGTGTTACGCCAGCCAGCTCGGATTCTCGGGGTGCAGAGCCCGCTGGGCTGCGAAGCCGTCAGGTGGTCAGGTGTGCTTCACTCGAGCGCACTGGGCACTGTCATAAGCGCGCAAAACCAGTCACCTGTGGTCACCATACGGGGCGTCGCCGGAGCCGGTGGCAGACCTACGAGCGCTCCGGCCATCAGTTGTGCTGCACCATGCCGGTCAGATTCAGACAATGGGGTACCCCGCCACCCGTGCATTATGGGGCGAGGAAGCGAAGGTCGGATCGGCCAGGATCATTCTGACTCTGTCGATCCTTCATTGTCTCTGTGTGTATATAGATGCTCAGTGCGGCGTCATCTCCATAATCTCCGTGCAGGGTCCAGTGCTCCTTGCTCGATTCGGCGGTGTGAACCATGAGTTGGCTCGCCACACAGGCTCGTCTCTTTGCGCTGCGCCCCTTAAAACGCCTTTGTCTTCATGGTGACACAGCGGTCCGCGCGAAAGAAAATACACAACCATATGCCAGCGAGCACGAGGCTCTCCGGGCACACTAATATCGGCGACCCCATACTATGGCGACGTGAGTCCTGGACTTTTTCGAAGGCGCGAAGCCAAGTACCGGTCTTAGGGGTGGGCGCGTGCGCACCGCGCTGCCCAGCACCGGGTCATCTGTCTTCGCACACTGCGCTGCGGGCCCCGCTCTAGACGCCAGCCTCGCTCGCTCTCCGCGGTCCAGGAGCGTCGCGGAACGCCTTGAGAGCCCCTGGAACCCGGCGCAAGAACACCGCGTCCTCCCGAGTCCGCCCGAGGAACTCGCATTTCCTTGTGAACGACGCCGTTTCACACTGCGCTGCTTCTCGCTGATGGGGCGGTGCGCGCGCGGGGGTTCGCGATTCCCACCACGGCTCGGCGTTGTGCGAAGAAGGGGGAGCGCTTCCTGCGGCCTTTGAGCACAGCGCACCACGGGATGCTGCTGCCAGGCGCATAGGAATTACCCGCGCGGGCTTCCGGAAGGCCTGCACGCTCTGAATTAGATGCACGGTGCGAACCGCAGGCGCTGCATGGGATCGTCCGCGTCTATTTTGCTAGCAGCCTGACCAGAGGTTAATCCCAGAATAAGAATTGGCGCAGCCCGAGCACCACGCATGCTCTGAGTCTATATCTCCTGAGTCAGCGGCTGTGAGAGGAGCTTCATCATCGTGATGCGCATCAGCTTCGACGTCTGAATTCACCTAGGTTTGCCCATAGCGCGGAGACGCGCCCCATGTTTCGGGTTGACAGGCTCGGCTGTGCGGCTGAGCAGACACGTACATGGAACTCCTATTACCGGCGGCACTCCTGTCCACAAGCGCGTCGAAGCGCTACGCGGCGCGAAACACCTGTCTGCCAAGCAGCAATGATTAAATTGCGACCCGGAAAAAAAGCATCAATGAGCATAGACCACTCATCAGAGCACTCTGGACTTATGTTAGAGCCTCCTGAAATTATCTACATCTGCACGCTCCCTTGTCATCCTCTCTGGTGTGTGGCCGAGGTTTCACCTCGGTGGTCGTCGCATATGCACTGGCCTGCGGCCGTTTCGGCAAAATAGAAACAAAATTCACGGTGGCACAGCAAATTAAATCTCTCGACGCATTAATTCCGCGCGTCTACCTCTCGGAAGGATGCGTTGGCGAGTTTCAGAGCATTTAGCGTGATGGATGGAAGTTTGGCAGTGTGTGCGCTAAATATAAGCGCGCGAGTTGACAAAATGATCGCAGGATGCGGGGAAGCCGTGGGAATCATTGACATAAGCGCAGCTGGCCTCACATAGCCTCGTGACATCGACGATGTTCATTGACTCGAATGAACAGCTGGCATCGACCAACGACCGAGTACAAGCATCGTCGGCCTTTGGGTCTCTTTGTTTCTACCCGACGCGTTTCATTGCACTGACCCTTAACGAGGCCATTTTTGAAAAGTTTCACCCGCTGTACAAACCAACTCATAGTGCGAATGGACCGTCAGGCAGGACTCGGAGGAAGCGCATTATCCCCCGGTCGCAACCCCGGGGCACACCGCTCTCAAGCTCACAGTGCACACAGAGTGTTGAGTTATCCGAATCCGTATGGTGGAATGTCGCGACTGCAGTCTGGGACTATGAAGAGACAACAGGTGACCACGGCGATCGTGGACAATGCTCATGGGTTTCCGTACTCGAGGTGAGTGTACTTGTCAAGCGCCAGGCTCTCCAGACCGCGTCGTGACTATGGACTCCGAAACCATCTGGCTTGCAATTAAATTTTACTGGAAGCTTCATCTGCTCGTGATCTCAGCCCGCGAATGAACCGCGATTGACCCATGACGCGGCTATTTCTGTCTAGAAAGCTTCAAGCGCATCGATCATGCGTCAACGCGCTTACTTTCTCCTCTGGCGCAGGGCGCTATCTCGCAAGCGGTGGCGATGGTGCGTATAGGGATGCTTGAACGCTTGCTTCTCTGATTGAATAGCCTCCTGTGATACTCTGCATTAGATCTTCGAATACTGCTCTGGGATTTCCATCAGGACGACGTGAAAACACCCTCTCACACGCTCAGAGGACCCAAAGTGCCTGGACCTGCTTCTCTTGACAAGTGAAGTGTTTTGACCTTGCCATTGTTGTTTTTTAGGGCAATATCTTCTGCCTCAACTTCTCTGCTACAAACCGCTTTATCTTTTCGTAAGCGTTTATGTGTGCGGTACCGCCTCAGCGGCGTTGAAACATCGTTTCTTCAGTGGTGGTACCTGCGAAACGGTCTATAAATATGATATCGGCGCTCTCGGAACAGCAATGGCGCCTATAAAACTACCATCATCTCCGGAGAGCATATACAAAGATCAAAAAGTAAACCTTTTTGCAAATGAGAATATACGGTAATCAACTCACCCCCATGATCTCTGCAGGACAATATCCGTGCACTGACGACTCACCCCACTCAAGATGACATATTCATGAGTGCCAGGTCGATCTATTTTCCGAGCGGAATGAGAATATCGTCCTAACTAGCGCTCAGTGAGGATGGCAGCATCGCACGATACGACGGCAGAGAACCGGCGGGACGTCTAGGTCGGAGTCAGCACGTCCTTCAAACAGAAAACGAAGTCACAGGGCTGCAGTTCCACCCTCTGATCGAGAATCTTTTCGTCAGTAGCGACGGCGCTGGCCGTGTTTGCCTTCGTGATGCTCGCATGGCATTTGGACCATTAACAAAGCGCAGCAACGAGGGAATTGTTCTAGAGGTGAGCATGCTAAATGCCAGACTTACCTTAACTCTTTATCATCGACAGTACAACACAAAGCTGACGACACGTCCGGCTATGCGCGCATGCAACCCGGAATCTAACAGTATCGTCTTCGACAAAGAGGGTCGGTGCACACTATACATACGATAGAAGGCACATTCTGAACTGTAGTTTGGGCAGGGACCAAACTAGCTGTAACCTTCCTTGTGCGTGCCCTCCAACGCGTCCATGTATTGATGACTGACTGTCCTCCATTCATACGTATTTTGGGAACCACAGCACTATCAACCGACTATATATGCCCTATCGGATCCAAATCCTCTTGCGGTACTCAGCGGAGCAAATCTTCCGGACGGGACTCCCAATCCACCAGAGGAAAGAACATATTCTAATTCATGTACTATGAAGGTAAGTTAACAACCCTTTTACCTGTGTGGAATCTAACATATTTTTGCAGCATGGTAGCTTTGGGGGCCCAGGATTGGATAGTGACGATATGTATGCCGCTGGTTCCGACGACTTCCGAGGATACGTGTGGAAGATCCCGTCGATTTCTCAGTTGACATCTGCAAGAAAGGAAATGTCCGGAGAAGATTGGCTCAATATGGTGGATTCAGAACAGGCCACTGTCGGTAAATACATGTTTTTATCACGAACCTCCTCCATTCACTGTAAATGGGTACAATCAGCGTTTAGTCTAGGCCGCAAGGAACAGAAATACATCCCCGTCGAAATATCAACCCCATTCTGTCGACTTACAGGTTTATTGAACCTTTTCAAGTAGTCAACGTCTAACAATTCTACAGGGCACAATTCTATTGTAAACACGGTGATTTTCCACCCTCATTTTCTCCAGGTCGTCACCGCGGGCATTGAGAAGGACATCGTCCTCCACAGCCCCACACCGACATCACCGTGTACCCAACATCTCCAACTCTCGCCAACAAACGTTCGTCGAATAAGAGCTGAGGTCGAAGAGGAAGATCGCATCAACTATCTTTCGGCCTTGTTGAGCCCAGAACCTGCAACCGTGGGCGACTCGGCCTCAGAACGACAAACCATCAGTTTGTTTGATCAGTAAGTCTGCTTTGAATCACGACGAGAATCTTTGAACACACTTATTCTTGATAGCATTATACGCGAAGAAGGTACCCAAGACGTTTTCTCTCGGCGGCCATGGCGATCTCCCACTTCCTCGGATTCGGAGGCAGAAGTGGGCTCAACGGAAGAGGAATCGGAAATGGACGACAATTCTGATTGACTCCCAGGTATTCTTCCGGGGTACACTTTTCTTTGACTTGCACCCTTTTCCCTTATCTATCATGCATGCTGTTTGTGTATGGCGATTTATGTCGTCTTCGTCTGTCACCACGTAATTTCCGTCAGGGACAGGGTCCTGGTCCAGCCAATATTCCTTATAAGTAAGTTAGGTCGATAAGCATCTCCTTTATCCGGGAATAATGTTTCCCTGTCTGGACGGTGTGGACATGTATTCGCCGTTATCTCGCTGTTATACTACAAGCGAGGGAGGACTGGATTCGTGGATGCCTGCGCTTGACGCTCAAACGCTCGCGGCATGAATGTCTCTCCTGGTTGTTGTCATAAACGGGTGTATTCCAGTGTATTCCAGTGTATTCCAGTGTTTCCGTAAGATAAAGATAAGAACTGTACCTATCTGCGTACTCCATTGCAGCCGATCTTTGGTGAGGATGCAATTGCAGTCTATTTGTGTGTGACAAAAATTCCCTAGGCGTGAATGCGGTAAACGAGCTGAACTGACCTCCGAGGAAGACGAACCGATCTGGTCCGGTCAGAGGAATAGAAATTATCAATACCATATACTCCGTGTCCGGTGGATAGGGACCATATCGGCCGTCTCAATCCCCTCAATCCTCTCTTCGCCGCTCTCTACCTTCTTTGCCAGGTCCCAGAGGTAAAAATCGATAAGCACGCTACTGACGACGCCAATGCGCGCTGCATCGCTCGCGCCTGCCCCGCCCTCCTCGTCCTGAATGAGGCGTAGGATCTCGTGCCGTACACGCTCCACGGCGATGATGCTCGCTGCGCGCAGGCTGAGCTCCTCGCGGGAACCGGGCGCGAGCGGAGTCGACGAGTGCAGCTTCGTCAGTAGTGATGCGGGATAGGTCAGGATGCACAGGTGGTGCAGTATTTGGGGGACACGGTAATCAGCGAACATCGTCAGGCGGCCGATGTCAGGTCCCTGCGCGCCTGGGAACAGGGGATGGGGTGCGTCCGCTGACGATGGGTAGAACGCTGCCCAAGCCTCTGCGACAAGGATCTGAGCGCGCTTCCACAAACAAACTGAAAGCGGAATGTGTTCAGTTGCAAATTTAGCTGGAATGTGGAGAGAAAATACCTTGCCGCCCCTCGTAATTGACTTCGTCTCTGAAGGAAGGGAAGACAGAGGTCACCATTTTCACCAAGTCCAGCGAGGTTCCCTGGCCGTTGTGCTCTCTCTGGAATTCGTCAAGGAATCCCCTGAACGATCCCCCGTAGCTCTGAAAATCCTGCATTTAGAACCCGCCCATTTAATCTATGTGAGAAAGTACATACGCTGCAAAGTATGAACCCCACTTCGCGCATGACCGCGATCCGCTCCCGGAGAAGAGGTATCGACTCGGTGGATTGACTAGCTTGACGAAATACATACTCAATGAGGCTGTCTGGGCAAAGTGTTTCCGACGAGTAGAATTGAGGGTCTGTTATTGGGATATCCTCCTCGAGAGCTATAATTGAGAGATAGAAAAAAAAACATAACGATAAACATTGAAGTAAACCGGTCGGTAAATAGGCTTACCCCGGTTCAATGCAGCGACGAGCGACCAATACCCTGTCCAGACTTTTGTTTCCTCTGAATCCCAACTGCAAAGCCATTCCACGCCATAGCGGTCGGGACGACCCTCCTTTTCTGACCAGAAACTAAAATTCAGAGACGAAATCAAGAATATCCAATCAAGCACTGTTTTGTTCAGGGGGTCCTCAGGATGATACGGCTCCGACGGACAAATGTGCAGTGGGTGGGTGCGCCACGTCCGCGGTGTGTATGATTCTACCAGAAGCTTCTGACGGATCTATACGCGCTTGCTTCGTCAGAAAGGCTCAGCGGACATAAGCCTGCATAAACGCGGTACTGACGTGTCTGGCCGCGTTCTTCACGCCCTCGTCGTTAATTTGGACCAATTCAGTCGCCTACACGCAGGGGTAAGGTGGATGCCGTCATCTCATATAGCCCCAGCGTTGACTAAAAGGGAAACCATTTACCCTGTATGCAAATTCCGAGCTTTCGATGACAGGGTTCCGGTTGTCTGCCTTGTCTTGAGCCACCCAAAGGTCCTCAGATTTCTCAGAGATGATGTCTGACGATACCATGATATTCTCTGGTGGGAATGATACCATTGTAATTTTGCAATAATAGGAGCTTGATACGTTCTAGTCAATGCGATATGTTGGCAGGTGAGTAGGCTCGCTCTGGAGCGATGACGGAGGTAGATGAATGCTTTGTCTACTAGCGCCGGACCCGGACTTTAGTAACCGACGAAAAATTTGCAGCCAGGATCTTATCTTATCTCACAAATTGTATCTCCCTTAGGAAATATAAGCGCGCAACAAAACGCCACCAACTATGTATTACACGTTGATTACGCGAGTACCTTAACCAAAACTTATTCCGAGAGTGCATACAAGTTCTAATTTACATTATTCGTACATCGTCCTCTGGGATATGAGGTAATTATGAGGGACCATATTGTCAATCGCTTTCTTCGGACACATTCCATTCAGCCGTTGTTCAGGCACGATCTTTTTCTTTGAACGAGGTGCGCCCATCAAGGATGGCTTGACCATGATCTTTCAACTCGGCATCACCAAAGATCTAAAAAATAATTGACAGCGTTAGGACACAGATCAGCTCAGAATACCTGCATGCGTAACTTACAGTGCCACGGGTTTTCTAAATAAATCATCAGTTCAAGACAGTGCGACAGGCATAATTCTCGCTGGGTCAACTCACCTGCGCGACGCCTGCGTAGATTCATTAGCACTGTGAATAATATACGCTATGGAACCTAGACACACCAACAACGCGCTCCTTAAATGGTACATTTTCTGTCTGTTGGCCAGATACAGGGAGATTAGGGAGATCTTTGTGCGTATGCACTTCCTGTCCGTCGCCCGGGGAGGTTGATGCTGTTCAAACGCCTCTCCGTAAGCCTCAGTTCGCGCTGCGTTTATAGTCGGCCTGACCTTGTTGTGGGGCTGCGTCAACGTGAGTGGGAGGCGCGGTTTGCGAAGGTGGGGGATATGTGGGTGCCACTGCTGAGTAGCTGAGAGTATCTGGGGTAGCAGCAAAGTTGTTAACTGGTTCTGACATTTTGCAATGTTGGGAGTGTTGAGTGTGGATCGATCTATGTACGAGCAGTTATATAGCTTGCAGTTGCACCCCTGCAGAATGCATCTTCGCTGATGTCATGCTACGTCATGACTCCCTAGTCTGTTTTCGGACCCGCTGCCAGCCATCCTGATCCTTAACGCATCGATGTTACAATTAATTAAATACAAGAGACTCTTAATTTGAATACACTCCCTCAAAATAAGCGCACATTACGCTGACGCAGCCCACCTGTGCAAGTCAGTCCCTCATCCCAGGGTCGCTTGGCACCACGGATCAATATTTGGGCGCCTATGATCACTGCGCAGTCTCTGACGGCGGTGTCGGAGGCGTCGGAGGACTATCCCAGTGCAGCGCCGCTGCTCGTTCCGCTCCGATCCCCGTGCCATTCGGTGTCCACGGGTCGGTGACCATTTTAACTGGAATCACTTCTCGCACCGGGACAAATACGTTCTTTTGGGCCTCCAGCGGTGTGATAGTGAACAGTATGCAATCCTGGCGACCAAGTGATCAATCCTGAGAAGCCTCAGAGGCCGGATAAAACCTACCTTCACCTGCAAGCCAGCCGCTTTGAACCCAGGGACTTTGATCGTCTTTGGGTCGAGAGGAATTTCCCCAGAGAATGCGATATGTGTGTTATCATCGCCCTGAGAAGAGAGTAATATTTCTTTAGTGACGAAATTGACGAGTATATACATAATCACTGACCGCATGCTTAAACACGCCTTCGCCGATGCAATCTACCCTCCATATATCCGTTTTGACACCGTGCAAGACCGCGTTTCTGATAGTAAGTCAGTTTTGGCCGATGCCTAGATATATCATTTTACCTCACGTCCACAACGGTCTGCCTCATGAGTTGTATCCGGGTCACCTTGCGGGAAAGGGGATTCGAGGATATTGGGCTGAGGGGCAGGAATGCAGCAAGCGAGACGGCAGACGATTCCAATGACAGATGGAATGGTATTGACATGCTCATACTGAAAATACGCGATGCCGGCAGGTACAGTTTGATTGTGATGTCGGGGCGAGTATTGGCAGCAGAAGGCAGCAGGTATTGGAACATTTTCCAATCGGGAGAGTTTTCGAATCCAGAATCACCAAATCCAGAATCCCGGTGTCTCAAGGGGAGTGGGATGGGCTCCAAGGGTTTACTGCGAGGGAAGTACACAAACGGTGTCGACGCGATGCTGTCGCAATGTCAAACGAGGCAATTCCATAAGGTCGGTAAGCCTCACCTGGTGCCGATATGCAGGCCGAGCGCCTTGGAATTTACCTTCGGGAGAGGCACACCATGAGGCTTTGTGACGATTGCCGTGACGGAATACTGGGTCATATATTTAGAAGGCCAAATTCAGGAGACACGCATTAAGCTCACATCGATTGTAGCCACAAAACCCGGGAGACCAGATAACTTTACATCAAATGTGGGGGGGAGACGCTATTCAAAAATATATCAATATCTCCAACACACTGCATCATAAGAGGGACTGACATAAGTTTGATTATCGTATTCAAAAGTGGTGGGTAAAGCAAGCGAGAAATCGAGCGAGGACGGGCATGTAGGATTGACGCTGTCCTTGAACCACAATGTAGCGGTATCTAATACTAGGGTGGCAGTCGCCGTGCCCCCCTCTGCGACCTCTTTGAGATGCAGTTTTCCCTCAATCTGCGAGTGCCCACGGACAAGTTAATTTGGAAGTAGCTGAGAAACTGAATGGATGCGCAGCACCTTGACTTCCACGCAAGTGACGCTCTCCGTTTTGGAGAGTTCGACGGTACCACTTACGTGATCGGCGACGCCATAGACCGGAAGCTGGATGTTATCTTCCTGGGCCTTCAGGCGTAGACGAACGCCTCCTCCTTTAGATTCTTTGACAAAAGTACCCGTCGGCCTCGTACGGAGACGATCTGCTAACGCAATCCGACGCTCGAAATCATTGGGTTCGACGGAATACGATGGGGCGCGATTCAGAGGATTGGTAAGCTCAGACTCGTAGTTCGGTAGATTGGCAGTCGACATGGGGATTATTGTAGATGGAAATGCGAGGACCTCGAGCTAAATAGCGACCGATTTAAACTCCGGAACGCTGGGACGATGACCATGATCTAAATACATATGCTGTGCTTGGGGTGAGATACATATGTACCCAGGCCTGGAGGTTCCATGCGTACCTCGCGCCGGAACAGATTTAGGTACAGGCCCCCATATGCGACCAGATGATAAGTGCGCCCATGCCCGGTTGACCAACCGGCTTTAACCGGCCGCGGCACAATTCGTATGTCGTTGGAGGTTTCTGCCTCTGTCGCAATGCTCGGCCAAGGGCTCCTTTCCAAAGCCGTCATCAAGGATGACCGAGACAGATCATGGGATGGCAGCAGAAATATTTTCGACCGTTGTCCATTTATAAGCCCTGTGGCGCGAAATACAGCGAGCATGTGGTGTCCCTGCGGTGAGGGGGAAGAGCAAGAGCCATGTTTTCTCACGCCAGCATTCCTCGTCCGAATCCACGTACAAACTGTGTACGTTCACTCCCCACAACGCTAACGGTGCATTCAGTCGGCACATTCTCGCGATGCTTGTCATCTTGGCTAATATTCACATTTGGTTATCACTTGAATTGTCTATTAAAAGACAAGGTCACCCTCCTAAAGAAATCGAAGTCCCTCAAAATCCATTATCTGCTAGCACTAGCATTCTATTATCTTCGGCGACATGAATAAATATATCTCACGACTCTGAGAGAGTGTCGTCCTCCTCTGGATCTTGGCCAGTACACTGTTTGAAGCATTCCCTTCGGAGGATCCAACATGAACCAGGCTATTTTGAAGCGGGTCACATACGTCCCGCGGTCCTCCAAGTTCATATCCATCCTCCTTGTATCCTGTTCTTGCATTACATCGACCGTATGTGCTTTCTTATCTTCAACAATCTCCACGGACTGAACTTATGCTCAGACCTTTGGCTATGATGCATCCATGATCAATGGTTTAAACATCCTGCCCTCGTACACTGACTATTTCCATCTGAACACTACGACGCTCGCTCTGAACACAGCGTCCATCTGGGTCGGTGGCTGTCTGGCGAGCTTTTGCTACGGGCAATTTACCGATTGGATTGGCCGACGGCCTGCATTGTTATGGGCCTCACTGATCACCGTCTTTGCTGTTATCCTGCAAACCGCAGCCCAGAACGTCGCGATGTTCGTTATTGCGCGTATACTGATTGGATTTGGCACCTCTGCCTCTGGTCTTTGCGGGCCTGTTTATCTTGCCGAGACACTCCCATTTCAGTGGCGTGGTTGGGGCCTCGGGGTCTTCAATGACTTTTACTATGTCGGTGAGTATAACCATAGCTATATCCCAAGGAAGTGTTCTAAAGCTGGACTGATCAAGGGGGCTTGATTGCTGCTGGAATCACTTTTGGCACCCAAAGTATGAATTCGACCTGGGCATGGAGGATCCCTTCCGCCGTTCAAGGTGTATTCTCTATTTTCTGCATCATTATCATCCCCTTCATTCCTGAGTCGCCTCGATGGCTGGTTTATCAGAACCAACATGAGGAAGCTCTTGAAGTTATTGCGTATATGTATGCCGATGGCGATCGCTCAAACGCACTGGTTTCCGCCCAGTACAAAGAAATCATTGACACGATTGAATACGAGAAGAATGCCGGTGCGACGCTTTCGGTGAAACACCTATTCAAGACGCCGTCTGCCAGGAAGAGGGTCGCCCTTGCTATGTCAGCGGCCATTTTCAGCACCATCGCCGGTATGTTTATTATCTCTATCCATTTGTAACCATTCTCATCCCGTCCAAGGAAATGTCATCGCTTCATATTATCTTGGGACGATGCTCGACAACGCCGGTATCACAAATTCGACCGTGCAGCTCGAGATAGTGAGAGCTCTCACAACATATTCCTTGCCAAGGATGGCGCTCACAGCGGATGCCCTTAGAATATCATCCTTAACGCCTGGTGTCTCGTCTGCTCCATCATCGGCACGTACCTCGCCGACCACATGGGCCGCAAGTCGCTCGGCATTCTCAGCCAGAGTCTTCTGACCGTCTTCCTCTTCCTCGTCGGTGCCCTCACCAAAAGTGAGTCCTTACAGCGCACCGCTCCATCCGCACCACGCTCACGGCGGTACACCGCTAGTCTACGGCAACTCGACATTCAACCCCGGCATCTATGCGACAGTCGCGATGCTCTTCCTCTTCCAGGGTTCGTATAGCATTGGCTGGACACCGCTCCTCTACCTGTACCCGCCCGAGGTCATGAACTACAGCATCCGCGCGAATGGTATGGGCGTCTTCCAGTTCGCCCTGAATGCCACTGCGTAAGCACACCCAGTTGCACTCCCGCCACTACGATAACCGTCTCGTTCGCAGGCTTTGGGCGGTGTTTGCGTTCCCCTTCGCGCTCGTCGCCATCGGATGGAAAACATACATGATTAATGGCGCGTGGGACGTCGTTATCATTGGCCTGATGTGGTGGTATTGGGTAGAGACCAAAGGGATGTCGTTGGAGGAGATTGACAGAGTCATTGACGGAGAGAAACACAGCGACGTACCCGATTTGGCTCTCATTGTTCAAGGGAGGGCTGCGATCGAAGAGTACACGGAGAAGCGCAATGATTCTGAGATCAAGATATCCGCGTAATCGAGCCGTATGTTCTATTACAGTTCCTATGATTATGACACGAAATATTATGACACGAATTCCGACAACCCTTTCAGGTCCACAAGCGCCGTTCGATGTTACAATACGCCTGAGGCGAACAAAATGAGGAAAATTGTAAGACGAAGGCGAAGAAAGTTCGAATATCTTACTTAATACAGAAGAAAGCAGGTAATAAAACAAGCTGTGAATGATAAAATATGCGAGGAAAATGAAAGATGTATATGCTATGCTCATGATGGTTGTGTGGGTTTGAGGCGTTTAGCAAGAGAGCCGTCCGCAGCTCCTGCTGCGTCTTCGTGAGGCCGTTTCCCAGCTGCCCCCATGATAGAGACCCCACCAGTGGGAGCAGCTCCAGCGGGAGCGGCGGGTTGTTGTCGCACAGGTGCTGTCCGCTGGACAGCGCCTCCTCGTCCTACTCCTGGTGGCCCTCCGCGCCCTCGACCTACAGGACCTCCTCCCCTCCCTAGGGGCACTCCTCCAGTAACGACACCGGCGCCGAGAGGCCTGCGGGGGAGATTGCCCCCATTGGGAGCACCGGCAATTGCGGCAGTTGCCGCAGCAGCAGGATTTAGCTTCACTTGAGAAGGGCCAGCAGCAGTTCCAGAGGTATATCCAGCGGCAGGAGTAGCAACAGTGTTGGTAGCGGCTGGTTTGGCGACGGCTTGAGCAGCGGCAGCAGCAACAGGTGGAACGACAGCAGGCGATGTTGTAGGTATCGCACCGGAGGCTTGCCATTCGGCAATTTGGGCTTCCAGGTCTTTAACTCTTTTCTGCGCTCTGACGAGCTGAGAGTCCTTTAGCTTTCCTTTCGTCGCCTGTTCCATTCGACCACGATCCACAGCCGAGGCAATTTCTTCCGTGTGGCGAGCTTCCATATCCTTCTTGAATTCTGCAATAGCGGCATCAATGGCCGCCTTCTGGGCCTCTGCACTTGCTGGAGAATCAGAAGCGGGAGCTGGTCTTGTTTTGAGTGCGTTATCCACAGCAGAGTCGATGCGGGCCTGAAGCTCAGCCAGATGTTCAGCCTTCAATCTTTCTTCGAGGGCCTTCAATTCTTCTACATGACGCTTTGATACGTCTTCGAGGGCTGATGGGTCCGTTCCGCTATTCTCGGCCTTTGCTTTCTCCGTGGCTTCTGCAAGAGCCGCTTGGTGTTTCTCGGCATCTGCTGCCCTCGCTTTAGTGAGCTCCTGGATACGGGTTTGGAACTTGTCCTAGATGCACATGCTGAGATTCCATATTGACATATTGACAAAGAGAAGTACTAACGTTCTGGAACTTAACACTTCTAGACTCATTGGTAGCTTTCTGGATGTCTGCTGTAGCTGCCTTGAGCTTCTCCAATGCATCGTCCCGATCTTTGATCAGCTGTGTTTTTTCCGTTTCCCAGTGGTTTGGAGCGGAGGTTGATGTGATTGTAGCTGCAGGGGTTTTACTCCAGGCGTCTTTCTCCGAGAGCAGCTTATCCCTCTCTTCTTGCAGAGATGCCTGCATTTGACTTGTTAATTACCGTTTCTACAGGAGTAGCAGGACTTACGATGAGAGCTATTTGCTTCTGCTGCTGCTGTTCTGACTCAGTGGTAGAAGCCGCGGTATCAGCATTTGCTTTTGAAGTTTGAGTAGCTTGCAACGTGGCAATCTCTTGTTCCAGTGCGGCTACTTTGGTCTCAAATTGACGTTTCTCTTCCAGGTATGCCGATCTTTGAGCATTCATTTCGCCCATTTTATTTCTGAAACTTTGATTGTTCTTGAGGACAGATTCTTTGTGCTGGCGAAGATTGGCTTCCAATGCTTCGACCTAGGACGGGTCTGAGGAGACGAAAGCGGTAGAGGAACGATCACTTACTCTGCTCGTCTGAACAACAAGTTCTTCGTCTTTTCGCTTAATTTGCTCTTCACCTGCAGATGCCTCAACCTTGAGTTTCGTAATTTCATCTTTCAAGGCTTGAACCTCAGATGGATCTATGCGATCATACTAGGCGAAAGGTTGGATGACAATGGTGAGCAACTTGACGCAAATAAGACTTTGATTTTCAAGAATACCTTGCTAAGAAGTTGGCTGTTGCGTTCTTGCCATCTTTTTGACTCCATTTCAAGACGCTGCATTTGGACCTTCGTTGCCTCTAGCTCGGCCTGAGCAGTTCGTGCATGCTCCTTTGCGGGATCCAGTTCAGATGAAAGTTCCTTGAGTTTGGCCTCGAGGTCGCGAGTCTTCTTGAGAGCACTTTCGCAATCTGAGCGCAGGGTAGCATTGCTCTCTCGTAGAATGTTGAGTTGGTTGATCCTTTCAACGAGTTCGGCATGCTGAGACGCAGATGCAGTATTTTCTATCGCACGCTCGCGTTCCTGGGTACGCAAAATAGGGTTAAAAACTAGGAACATACACAGGTAAACCACACGTACTTCAGCAAGCGTAGCACGAGTTTCGTGCAATGTCTGAGAAACTCGTTCGATCTGGTTTTTCAGAACCTCGTTCTCGCGTTTGCTCATTTCCAGCTGCAGATCGACAATGCCCTTTTCTTTCCGTAGATAGTTCACGACGGATCGAAGTTCAGACATTCGGCTGTCGGCATCTCCTCCAGCATCCCCATCTACACTGCTATCGACAGGGGCGTCGGTGGCTTGGCGAATGCGCGTTGCTTGAGCGCTGACAGATTCTAGATGTTGATGCAGGATAGTATTTTGTTGTGAAAGATCTTGGCATCTATTACACAGGTAATAAGTCATTTATTTACAATACAATATCTAGAAGTGGATCTTACCGAGCATTAAGGTCTGTTACTTCTTTATCGAGGGCATCTTTTTGTTGCTTCCAGCTGTTCTCAGAAGATGTAAGGTTTGCTCGTGCGGTCTCTGCGGCGGTCAAATGTTCCCGGGCTGCAGCTTGCGAGGAAACCAAGTCCTTTTTCAAGGCATCGATTGTCTTCATCGATTCTGCATGAGCAATTATTTCATTAGAATAACGCTCTTCAGCGGACTGTTAAAACGGTTAGAAACAGCGGTTCTTGGCGGGAATTTATATTAGCATACCTTGGCCCTGGCCTCCAAATTGCTCGTTTCTTTCTCCCATGCAGTCCTGTCGCTCTCAGAATGCTTCTCGGACGAAGACATGTCCACAATGGTGTCTTCCAACGATTTCTTGTCATTTATCCAAGTGGTTCTTTCGGCCTCGAAAGATTTCTGAGCCTCGCTGAACTGCGCTCGCAGCGCAGCCAATTCAGCATTGCTCTGATCCAATTTTTCTTGAAGGGCTTTGCATTCTGACTATAAACAAGTAATATTGATTCAATGCAGAGGTAAATGTTGGTTAGACTTACCTCGTGGCGAAGCAATTGCGCTTCGGTAGATGTCTTGTACTCGTCAAAAGTAGAATTGAGCGTGGACAATGCGGTTTCGCTGGCCTGACTGATTTCTTGATACTGATCTCTATGACTCTTCGCAGCAGCAAGATCCAGTTGCGTCACTTTCAGTGTAGACCTGCCTGAGATTTAGCTTTAGAACCGCAATAAAGAATGGTCAAAAACCTCAGTTCCGCAACTTCGGTTTCCAGTTGCTGTTCTCGGCTGGCATCTTGGTCTACAGAATGAACTGTACTGCCAGCTCCTGGTCGACGTTCATATACCGCCAATTTCTCCTCATTGCCTTTCAACTGTTTGGCCAGATCTTCAACCTTTTGTTCCAAATGTTTCTTGCTGGTTTGAGCCTCTACAAGAGTCTCGCGAGTTGTGGAAAATTCGAGAACCTATAGAATGAAAATGTAGTCAAGTAATATACAATACACAACTGGGCGTACCCGTTTATCAAGGCGAGATTGAAGATCTTTCAATTCAAGGTCCTTTTGAAGTGATAAATGGCGCAGTGAATCTCGCTCTTGCGTGAGTTGCACTCGCAGATCTTGCCTAATATGTATCACAGTACAGTAAGCAAGTGTTCATAATAAATGTGATGCCTTGGCAGAAGACGCACGTTTGACTTTCTAGCATTTGAAGTTGACTTTCAAGACGGCGTCGGTCATTCTCACCGGATCGTTCCAAGTCGTTGTGCATTTTCTGGACATTTCCCATGAGATCAGCAAGATGAGAGCGTTCCATCGCCAACGAGCGGTTCTCTTCAACCAAGCGGCCTTGAACACTCTTCAAGATAGTTGAGCACTAAAATAGAGATTAAGTTATAATAACGTACCTCCCAGATCTTCTTTTCTGCTCGAAGATTGGCGCATTCGTTACGAAGTTGTTCCATGCGACCTAGCGTCACTTGGAGTTCATCGGCAACTCGTCCGAATTCGATATCGAGTCGAACGTTCTGTTCGTGCAGGGCACTGTTCCTCTTGCTCAATTCATCGATCTCGTGATTATGAACTCGGAACTGTTCTTCATGCATGCGACGATGATCTATAATATGGAAGGTCAAGTTAGCTCATCGATTCAAGGGGCAAGTGGAGAAGCCTGACCGGAGAGGTAATCGATTTTCGCATTAGCTTTAGCAAGTGATGCACCAAGCTGATTGACTTCTCGTTGTGCTGCGATGAGATCATTACGAAGACGAGACGAGTCCGAATTGGTCTCAGTTTTGTATGCCTCAAATTGTTCCTGCACTTCTACTAGCTCCTTCGCGAGATCACTGCTGTCGTCTTTCCCGTTTGTGCCATTTGAGGTAACTTTGAGAGTAGCAGCGCCTTTCTCGGATCTGGCCAGCAATGCTCGGAGTGTGTCCCGTTCCTTGACATATGCTTGAATGATGTTTTCGCTGTTCTTCTTCTGGGTATCTAACTGAGCGGACAAATCTTGCATAGCTTCATGAGCTTCGCGGATAGCTTCGGCCTGCTCTCTTTCCATGGTCTCCCGGTAGTCCCTTTCTTCGCTCTCCAACTTTTCTCCCAATTCCCGAATAATCTTCAACAACCTCTGATTCTGGGATTGAAGAGTATCGACGGATCTGAAGACAACAAGATTATTTGAAATCATCGTTTGAGTGTCGGTTGCAGGCAGAGCTTCGAGATCTTCATCAGGAGGAATTGTTGGATCGTCACGGCGCATGATCTCGCGCGTAAGGGCTTTTACTTGCTGGCCGAGATCATCGAGCTGCTTTTGCAAAAAGACATTTTCGGTGGTAGACTTTTTGAGCTTCTGGCTTTGTTCCTGAGCAAGTGTCTCATGTGCGTCTCTGTCGGCAAGAGCTTGAGCTAGTTGAGAGGCGAGTTGGGATGCCTCGACTTGAAGACGTTCGTATTCAAGGCGTTGTTGGGATAAAATGGGGGCCTAAGTGAATTGAGCTCGATTCCTCATGGCAGAGTAGTAAGACGTACCCGTTCCTCGATTTGGGCCAGTACCGATGACAACGTCCGGTCCATGTGATCATATTCAGCAGATTTCTTTGCGTACTCTTCTTGTAGGCGCACATAATCAGCGTAGACTTCAGTGAATGTCTTGCCACTTCGTTGAGATCTACTGGCCATTGCCACAGTTGGAGAGAGGCCCATCATTGCGTCAGTCATAGAATCAGAATAACCGGGAGTTCGGAATGGCGTAGAGGGCGTGCTTCTGCCTGGAACAGGGAGCTCGCCCCTACCCATTTTTTCCAAGACACTTTCTAGTTGTTCAAGTCGCTTCTCAGCGTCTTCACGTCCCTTTCTCTCTCTCTCGGTCTCTTCCTTGAGTATGGCCTCTCGCCTCTCGGCTTTCTCACCAACGGTGGCCCATTCCTGCTCAATGTTCTCAACAATTTCCTTGGCTTGTTTTTCTCTGTCCTCCATCATAGAAACCAGACGTTTGAGACCGTTTGCTTCATTGGAATACGTGGCCTCTTGTTCTGCTAGTTGAACTGTCAGCTCTTGGACCTTGGACAGCGCCTGTGTTAGTTGATGCGATTGCGCTGTATTTGAAGATTGGAGGGCCTTGAACGAAGCTTCCATGGAAGCATGAGATTGTGTCAACGAGTCGAAGGATGCTTGAAGAGTTGCGACTTCCGCGTGCTTCGAGCGCCTATACTTCGCAAACTCTTCCGTCTTCGTCGATAGTTCGGAATTGGTGCGTTCAGTTTCTGCTTGAGAAAGTTGAAGTTGTTGGGAAAGAGTGTCAACTTTGAACTATGAGGAGTTTCAGAAACAAGTATATTGAAAATATAGCGACGTACTTTAATGGCGGTTTCTGCGGATCTCAACTCCCGGACCTGCGCTTCGAGGGTCTGATGCTCTTGACGAGCTTCTTTCAAGTTCGCTCGCAGAGTGTGGATCTCCTCTGGAAAATCTTTAGAATATGCGCGTATGAGACTAAGCACAAGGTACACACCTTGCCGCTGGGAGCCTTCGTCTTTCATGCGACTGACGACGCTGATCAGCTCTCGCTTCTCGCGGTCCGTATCTTCTACTCGTCGCTTTAAGTTTTCTACTTCAGTCAAGGATGACGACTGCGAGTTAGATAGATTCGTGATTTGACTTTGCAAAGTTGCCTTCGACTCCGCTATTGAATAGCACTAGTTAGCCCATACGCCGATACAAGAATTCACAATCTCTTACCTAGTTCGTCGCGCTCCCGCTTGACCTGAGTGAGTTCTTCATGTACTGATTCAGCTGAGTCCTCCAAGTCCTTCGACGAAGTCTCTTTGTCTTGAAGCGCCTGATCAAGTTCAATATCCTTCCTTTCCAATTCCGCTTTCATTTCGTCCCGTTTTCGTGCCATGCTATCGACGTTGGCTATTTGGGAAATAATCGCGCGGTAAAGAGCAACAACATCGTCAGATGTAATTGAAGTAAGGTTGGCGTCGGGGATTATTTCTGCAAGGACGTCCTCGTCAATGTCTTCGGGTATGGAGATAGTGAGTGGATGGTCGCCATCGCCCGCTTCCGCCGCGGCCTTCGACTTTCTTCGCGTATTCGTCATGTTGACGCCACTCTTGGAGGTAAATGGTCTTCAAACTCGCTGGAGCGGACAGCGAGGTCGATACCAAGTATAATGCGAAAAGACCCCATTGTGCGGGCCCACTCACAATGTGTCGCGCGACCACGTGCTTAATTATGTAATGCACCTCTGGTGCCGAAACCTTAATTTTCGAATCTTGCTCTTGTCAACACAACTTGCGAACTTTGGGTGCGTCGAATATTCGAGTCCTCTGGCGATTTTTGCCCAACTAATATCCGTGCAGTCACCTTCTGACTCATAATCAGCATTCAAAATGAGTTACGTCGCCAAAGGAGAAAAAGAATACGATGCTACAGGTGCCCCCGTCCCTGGAGCCAAGATTCACAAAATCCGTATCACCCTTACGAGCAGCAACGTCAAGAACCTTGAGAAGTGTACGCTTTACTCTTACTGAAACCGCTAATTTCTCTCTGAGCATTTTATCACATAGTCTCTGCCGATCTGATCAATCGTGCTAAGGATAAGCAGCTCCGTGTCAAAGGCCCCGTCCGCTTGCCCACCAAGGTCCTCAAGATCACCACTCGCAAAACTGTATGTGATTAGTTATGTCTAAAAATGAGCGCCGTCTAAGCATAGTGTCTGTTAGCCTTGCGGTGAAGGTTCCAAGACCTGGGATCGTTACGAGCTGAAGATCCACAAACGTCTCATTGACTTGCACTCCTCCAGCGAGATCGTCAAGCAGATTGTGAGTTCCTTTATAATGGTTAGTGAATTATATAACGAGCCCACTTCTATAGACTAGCATCAGCTTGGAGCCTGGTGTCGAGGTCGAGGTCACCATCTCCGCTTAAATGTATCCTCATTCTGTAGTAAGAATATGATTGGTGAACGGTGAACGGACATTGGCTTTTGGCCAGCGTGAAAAATTGAACAAATGCTGGAACATCGAAAAAGTTTCCTAGTTGTCGAACTGGTCGACATGTGTCAGTTCAAGAAATAGTATGGCTTCGGGTATAGAAGAACTCAGTGGCGCTTTTGAGCTGTTTTGAGCAAAACTCAAAAAAGTCAGAGCCTCGTCTTGGCAGTTGTAGATACTTTTGGTGGCAAATTGCAGACCTATTTCTGGAATCTCCCCAAGTCCTTCAACTTGAACTTAAACCTCTACATACAACCTACGCCTGATCCTCTTCCGTGAGTATGGGTAAAAGCGCGAAGCTACATAAAAGAGTAGTATGTGATCAATGCCTGAATCTCCTGGTGCTCAAGGCCCACTAATGCCAAAACAGCCGAAGGTGAAATCCAGCTCTTCGGCCACAACCAACCCTGCGACGTCTGCCGCATCATCATCCCGATCCAAAGTCGAGACAGCGAAGAAGAGATCAACCCTCAAGCAAAAGAGCGGAAAATCTGATTCTTTCGCCAGGACGGGCAAAGGAGTTTTGGGTGACGCTGATTATGTGTCACTTCTCATGGGTAGCAGAAGGAAAGTCAGAGAGGAGGCACAAAAATTACCACAGGAGAGTTCGTAGGGTCGTCCGTTGATCCAGTGATGCATCGGGCATGTTGCGCTAGGGTGGACAAGTGGACGCGGAGCCTACAATTTCGACTTGGATGTTTTCTCGACAGTCGTTTTGATTTGGACCCGAGTGCCTCGAAATATCGGCTGTCATCGATTCGTCCGCGCGCTGTCGTCCGATATGTAAGGATCCTCCTTCATCTTTGTTTTAGTCCCTGCTACTGACGATACAAACAATCAGAAACTAATGTGAAGTTACTCTTACTTTCTTAACGATTCATGGCACTCGTGGGGGCGTCTGACAAGGTGGTTTATGTACCAGCCCAGTAAATAAACCCAGCATCGCTATTTTCGAGATGAATGTTGACTTCGCCTGCATTGTCTATCATGTCAAACTATTATCAACTAGTGTACAACGATTTAACAGCTCTCTGACTACAGCCAGAAGGGAGAAAAATGACGGACATACATAGGCTATGCTACAAAACAGAGATTTCAAATTTCGTGAATGGGAAAAGAATGGACGGGAATTTATTGACTATCCTGCAGAGCTGAATGTTTCTAACGAGCAATCCCATACCAGTCCGAACTGTACCTGCCACTGACACCGGAGAAGACCCTCGTCGGGTTAGACGTAGGCGCTCTTGGTGATCGAGGAAGCCCTCCATCAGGGGACCTGAAAGAGTCGCCAGTGCGTAATGGTTCTTGGAAGACAACGTCTTGACTGTCGAATGGATTCACTGAATACCCAGAAAACGCCATCGACGTCGGGTCGGGAGAAACGTCTGACGGAACGCTACGAAGTTGGCGGCGGCTTGTTTCGGAGCGCAGGAACGTCGGCGGCGGCGTAGTTTCTAACGGTACGCGCACGACGGGTCCCAAGACCGATGCATACGAGTTTTTCCTGCTGGCAGAGCTGTTTTCTGATTGCAACATAGCCATGTTGAGCATGCCTTCTATATCCAATGATTCCAGCGACTGGCGTTCGGGCCTGTCCGAAGCTGAAGGCGAGACTACAACAATTCGGGAGCTAAGTACCGGAGATGGGGGACTGACAGGGGTGGAATATCTTTGGTCTTCAGGGACCCTTTGTAGACGATATGCTAGTGCGTCCCGACCTTCAGTGGGCTTTCCGAGCGACAAAAATGAATCCGTCGTGTAGATTGGGTTAGCTACCACACCGGAATTTGTGGGCCCCTGGCGACTTTGGGGAGGCGCTCTTGCGATAGCGCCGCCTTTTTCCATGTCCATATTCTTGTCCATCGCAGAAGGCTCGAATCCACTGCTAATTGTCTGTCGGCGTCTTCGGCGTTCCATTACAACAAATATCACCATAGCTATCGCAATGAAGAAGAGAGCGGCCCCGCCAATAGCGCTACCAATGATGACGTTTCTGAAATTTTACTTTAGCCACGACTCTATCGTTGATTATAATTCACTGACTTTGATATCCCAACAGGCGTATCATCGAGGGCTCCCACACCGCCAGTGGTAGTAGAACCACTGTAGTTCATATCACTGATATTGGTAGAATTGCTATTCGTGGTACTCGAATTTGTTGCGCTGAACTTGAAACAGGAAGTATCGCTCGCAGAATCTCCGGCCACTAAAATGAAAATTAGCAACATTGTTCATTAAAGCAAACATTGAGCATACCAGTTAAAAGAGGCGACGTTTCTCGAATGTCGGCACCATCATCCATAAGCAGTACTATGCCGAGTCCACGTAGGGCATTCAGCGTAAATGTAGCGGTTCCACTGGCAGGATCATCGGATTTGAGTACCATAGTGAAGGCAACACCCCTTGGAGTGTACAATCGGACGGTCGGAGCTTTTGAGACGATGGACGTATCATAATAAATTGTCATATCCTCGCATTGGGAGACTGTCGGCCCAACAGTAAAGCGTCGGGGGGAACCGGTATCAGCATTAGGCAGACAGGAAGAGTCTCCGCTGGGAAGAATCCGAATCAAATCAGAAATAGGGATGAGGTTCTCTCCAGAGGCATCGTCGAGAGACGCCAAAAAATCTGAGCCGGCTGCAAGAGGTAGAGATGAAACAGTAATGCCCGATGAAATCAAGGCGGGATTTTGCAGAGGGACGACAATGGCAGTCGAATTCAGAGGCAGGATCGACAACGAAGTCGGAACGGTCGCTATATCCGCACCGGTGAAATTGGTGACGACTGGACCACACTGCTGTATATCCGAGAAATTAAATTTGAGGCCCAGAGTAGGGACGACCAGCATCCCCAGGGCAAGCATGCGCAGCAGTAGCAGACCAGCGACGAGGAGCATGGTCAGACTTGAAGCGCTCGCGCCTGGCGAAGAAAAAGAAGAGAGGAGAAGGGGGAAGGAAGAATGGAGACGACCCTGCAGATAACATATAACTCATCCGTATGGAATATTTATGAGGTTCACATGGCTAGCGAGTTGACGACCACGAGAAAGCAACGCCAGGCCCGCACTTCCTTTCCAAGCGGTGATCGATCTCACATCTTAAGCCCATTAACGGGCCACACGTGACATCATACCTTCGTCCCTACCACCATGATCCGGCTCGAGCTAGCTGCAGTCTCGAGAGCCGTGCCAACGTTCTCTAGAGCCTTTTCGCAAGGTTCCTCTCGATACAGGCAACTACTTCCAGCAACAAACTCACCCATAGTCTCAAAACTCGATTTCTTCAACTCCGTTCAAGGAAATGATCAAATACCCACATATCGCGTCCTAGATGGCGTCGGAAAACCCCTTGAAGGAGCAGAACTTCCAGAGGTATGAGTCCTACATGGTCGACATGCTAAATTTACGCGTAATTTGCAGATTGACAAAGAGTTTGCTCGTCGTCTGTACGAAAACATGCAACTCTTGCCTACTTTGGACAATGTACTTTATAATGTTCAGCGCCAGGGAAAAATATCATTCTACGTATGCCTCCGGATCTTGGTATTTTAACCTGGCTTATCCGAATAATATTTTCTAGATGACTGCAGTAAGCCAGTGTAGTTTAACTTTCTACCGACCTTCACTGTTAAGCCATCAAGTATTATAGCACGGCGAAGAAGCCACCATTGTCGGGTCTGCCGCGGCCCTTGAATCGGACGACGAGTGAGTTAAATCAGTTCTAGAAGATTTTCAATTAAAATTATATCTTGCTTTCAGAGTATTAGGTATGTGATATTCAAGTGATATTTTAAACTTCTCTTGTAAGGTATTTATGTTGGCCTTCGGTTAAAGGTCAATACCGTGAGGTAGGCGTCCTCCTGTGGCGAGGCTTTTCTCTAGATAAAGTCATGGCCCAATGCTTTGGAAACGAAGAAGATACCTCCGGGAAGGGACGACAAATGCCTGTGGTAAGACTGATTACTCCAAGATAGCTTCGTTTTATGAAATGTGACGAACTTAGCATTTCGGCTCCCCTGCACACCACTTTCACACCATCTCTTCTCCCCTCGCAACCCAAATTCCTCAAGCTGCTGGTGTTGCGTACGCTCTCCGGCGAACACCGAGCCGACGCTCGCGTTCCATCGCCGCATGTTTCTTTGGTGAGGGGGCCGCGTCGGAAGGAGGTACGCCCTGCAATACTGTTAGACGGCATTTTCTCCCTGTACTTATTTTCGTTGCCAGACTTCCATGCCGGTCTAATGCTTGCATCTACGATACCATCTCCAACGCTCTTCATCGCCCGAAACAACGGCTTTGCGATTAGTACACCGAGCACGGAACAATATAATGGCGATGGTATTGCTAGTCGCGGCCCAGGATATGGCATTGATACAATTCGCGTGGATGGCAATGATATTTTAGCAGTCATTAGCGCAGTCAGAGAAGGGAGAAGAAGGTGTCTCGAACAAGGGCGTGCAGTCCTCATCGAAGCCATGTCTTATCGGTAAGCGACCCACTTAATGTCTATATGTATTAACCTATGCTCACAATACTTTTATTTTGTAGTGTAGGTCATCATTCGACCTCGGATGACTCCTTCGCATACCGTGCAAGAGCAGAAGTCGAGGACCGGAAACGCGTAGATAATCCAATCAGTCGATTCCGCCTGTTTATGGAGTCGAACGGATGGTGGGACGCAGATGCCGAGGCAGAACTGAAAGCGCGTCTCAAAGAAGATGTCATGAAGGCATTCAAGCGCGCGGAGAGTTTAAAACGCTGTGAACTTGGTGAACTATTTACTGACGTATATGGCGGAGAAGAGCCTTGGAATATCGTGAGTAATTGCTAACATGATACACATACATTTGGAGACCGATTAACCTATTAGGCTAGCGGGAACAACGAGAAGAGCTGGTTGGTCTTTTGAAGAAATATGGAGAAATCTACCCACCATGGCGAAATGAGTTGGCCAAATTCAAGAACAAAGGACAAGACCTTCTAAAGTAAATCAATATTTGATTTGTTTATCTCAAGTTTATCTGGTCCATGGACGGAGTGACTATAGTTGATATTCACTATGATCATACCCAATGAACACACTTACCGTGCGCCTGTGTACATACAGGTACCATTATCAATGTAATATGCACATTTGTACAAATCGGCAATTCCTCACAATGCAGCACAATCTGCAAACAATCTGCCTTAATGAACCTAATTAATGAATTAATTATCACTTTACCACTTTGGTGGTGCAGTGTGACGGCGCAGAGTAAGTATGTACAACCGGGCACATTTTTAACATTTGGGCAATTCTACAATTACTTTTAAGGGAGGGTCTAACAATCGCATGTAAATATGGTTTCTGTGGGTTCCTATACGAACCTACGAAGGAGCGCCAGCTGTTGTCGATGTTGCAACGTGAAATCTCGTCGAGAAATTCGGGTGTCCATATGCAGAGCGTACAAAGGCGTATGTACATGATTCACGAACACCGGGCAATGTCGCCTGGGCAACAATATGTGATCCTGCACACGTTGGAAGTTTCAGAGAAGCGGAAAATTGATCAGATAAGATACTTGGTAACTCGACAACGACTGCCAGGAATATCAAGTTAAGGATAAATGAGGCGCGACAAGTTGGCGACAAGAGAGGAAATTTCGAAGAGGGCACGTCCCAAGATGATAAAACTTTGTCACTTCCCAACTTGACATGTTTAGTACACGCAATGCATGACTACCGCGCCCTTTTACGATCTTTACCCTTGGGCTTGTTCGCCTTCCCTATTCCAGGCGCCATCGACATGCGGGTTTTCTTCTTCGCCAACCTCCTTGCTACGCGATCAGCGTCACTGGACTTGATTTGTTTGCGTTCCTCTTTCGGTAATCCAGAGAGCTTTTCACCCAAGCGCGGGTCGCCTTTGGGCACAACCACGGCAGGTGTCCGCTCTTTATGCTGTGTTATAACTTTCTTGTTTCCAGGTGAGCTCTTGCAACGCTGTACGCGAAGTTTGCGCTTGGCAAATTTTAGTTTATCCTGTTCGAGGGCCAATAGCTCGTCGATGCATTCGCGGTCCTTGATACGCACATGAATAAAACGAACGGCTAGGAAATTTTACGGAAGCACGTACCGTGAATTGCAGATATGCAAATCCCTTTCCCAATTGCGTATCCTTGTCGCGGACGACACGGACGCGGGTTACCCAGGTGGATGGCTTATCATCGTTGTCGTTTTTGGGAGGAGCACCTTTCTCTGCGACCATTAGAGTCTCGAAGAACACCCGGAGGTCCTCTTCTCTACTGGCAAAATCTAGGTTTCCGACGAAAACAGAGAGCCGCGGATCTGTTTCCATAACAGAAGGGTCCACGGTTGTTCCGCCAGGGCTGGTGGTAAGGGCACTGGGTTTGTTTTGCGTAGCTAGATCCACGCGAAGCATCCTTTCCCTGAACATTGTCCCGTTGCACTTCTGCGCCGCGTTCAAGGCCGCCTGATATGGATCCATGGTTGGGGGAAGAGGTGGGAGATTGGCAGCTCGGCCTTCGGTATTGGGCGGGTGGGCGAATACAATATAGGCATTGATCGTATTGGCAGAAGAATGAAACTCTTGATTGATGAATGCAATCTTTTTCTTCTGAGACGGGTTTAAATATCTTTTCTCGTCTTTTGACATGTTGTCCTCGTCCTGACCGTCGAGTTTGGATCGCCATACAGAGGCGCGTTCTTTTTCATGTACGCGAGGCTCTTTTTTGGATGGCTCGACTTTCTTCTTGGGGTCTTCGCTTTCGCCTTCAAGTTTAGTGGTCGGTGCTTGGAACGGAATAGAGCGGAAGCGTATTGACTCTATCTTGGCTGAAGGTATAGATGAAACGATATGATTTTTTAATTGTTTCTGCAGCGGCTGTGAGGAAATTTTATGATTAGTTAACGAATGGGATCGAATTTGATTTCAAACGCACCTTTTTTGAGGCTACTTCAACGGGTAGATTTCCGACGAAAATGGTTCGTTGGTCTCGTTGTCCCGCTGTCTCTTCTGACGGCACATATTTCGTCTTGGAAGCTCGAATCTTTTTGTCTTTCTTCGTCAGGCATTCATGGACCAATTTGTCGAGGTTTCCGTCATTACCACTATGCTCAGCTTCGTCGTCGCCGGTCTTTTCGGGTACCATAGACTTCTTGCCCTCCAGATAGGCACTTTCAAGGCGGTCGTCATCCTCGTCGTCTTCCTCTGACTCTACCTCTTTTCCTTTTCCCTTCGTACTCGCCTTTCTCTTCTTCACCTTCTCATCACCCTTTTTTGATTCCGTGGTAAGCTTGGATGTTTTCTCATCAGTGCTTTCTTTGATGCGCTTCGGGGGGACATTATGAATTTCCAAGTTTTGGGGATCTAGTTTGCGCTTCTTGGTGACATTCTTCTTCGAAGGCCCTGCAATAGGTGCTTTTGCAATCTCGAGATAGAAATAGGTAAAGTTGACTGCATATCCAATTGAAAAAACAACCATCTTACCGGTATTTTGAACAAACCATCCAATTCTGAGTCCAATGCTACTTTCTTCGGTAAGAGAAGCGACGAAAGCGACATATTGCAGCAGTCAGCCAAGTTGCTGATGTCGGAAAAAGACAAGCAGCAAGCGCAGACCTTTGTTTGGACGGTGCACCGGGCCGACTTCCGGACCACTGCTGTAAAGAAAGAACAACTCTAAAAATGTAAAGCCTTCAAGGACACGCTCACCTGTACCCATAAAAATCTAGCAAGGCGCTCAGAGGTCAGAACCGGGGACCGGAGATAAACCAGAGAAGTTGAATTTGCTTCTCTTTGTGGCAAGGTGATTTTACAGTCGGCAGTGAGCCTCAGGATATGCTGCTACTAATCGGGCGCCTTTTTTCTACCATTCATATCTAACAGTACTACTAGTACTACCTACAATAGGATAACCACCACCAAGTGAGATGGGCTCGGGTCTATTCAGCACCGTCAGCTGATTTACTTCACGAGAGCAACTTACTCTACATAGTACACTTTTGATTTTTTATGCTACGTAAACTTACACCAACCACCGTCGCTGAGGCAGTGATAAATAAAATACACTGCTCGGTATTTAGTGGCCATGACCAAGGAATGAGCTCAGTGCGAGTGGAATAAACATTCCAATACTGATAAGCAAAACACGTAATGGCGTTTTCAGGTCACCGGTTGACTCTGTGTGGGCCGAGACAGGTTGGAGAACTGTTGCAACGTACAGAAATGTACCGCCCTAGGTATACAATGTCAGAACATTGACATCAATATTTTGCCTCTCAAACGCACGGATATTAAAAGAGCCATTCCGATAAGGTTGCCCTTATCAACTCCGCCGAACAAAGAGAACAGCATGTAGGATGCAATAGACACCAATGGCGTGGAAGCGCTGAAAATGGCAAGATATTTTTTACAGTTGGGCCTCGGTAGGGAAGATGCTAGAAGGGATGTAGTGAAAGCCAATGCCGTTGGAGCTAAAGAATGTGGAAAATATTTTGGCATTATAACTGGCAGTATCGCAGAGTGATGCATACCTTTATGAAGAATCAAGGCTAGGAAGACAACCACAGATATGGCGTTGGGAGTTCCTGTCAAGGTATTTGACAAATTCGCAACGCCCAAGGCGAGACCATCGGCAGATCCATGGATAACCAGGCCCAGTAGCAGAGGGAAAGCTCGCTCGTTGTCAGTGCCGGCATCTAGCGTCGGGGACGATGACACCCTACGGTGTTCCAAGGGAATTGTATCATGATGCATATCTCCCAATTCAGCGTCAAATTCGACAGACGCCATGCTATCTGGCATCCTTGCCTTTGACAAGGGAATTGGGCTACTGTCCATCGAGTGGGAATGTGCATTTGGAGCCAGTAGTTGCTCGATAATTAGCATTATGGTGAACCCGAGCAATAAGCAAAAGGCGATTCGTCCTGTTGGGATCTCTTCTCCAGGAGCATTAGCTTCAACAGTAGCTTCAATTCCTCTGTGAATTAACGATGGTCAATAAGATTGACAACATTGCGCGTGGGTGGTATACTGACTCTGGAATTATAACGCCAAGCGCTGCTCCTAGCAGAAGACCAGTTCCGAGAGCCACCAAACGTTCCAAATGATTTTCTATGCGTATTCAAGGCCAAATTCCATCGGATATTTATGAATATAACGCACTAGAAAACGCGTATGACAAGGGCAGCATCCCGACCGCGAATGTCGACGCGCCAAGCACGGCCGACATCACTAGTAGCTGTACGACCATGTTCTCCGCGTGTTTTTGCCAAGGGGCGGGGTTCTTTTATCAAGGTCGATGCAGCAGTTCAAGGGTTGGGCAGTGCGCAGTTTGGAAACACGTCAGACATATGTACGGTTCATGGCAATCATCCTTTCACTTTCAAATACAGGGACAGCAAGATGATACACGTGACGAACTTTCGTTCTTGCCGACCTGTCATCGACTCATCTCAGCCTGCGGCGGCGGCGTATAGACCATTTACCACTTCTTTTCTTCACCATGTCTCTGTGCCCACCGTTTGCTCCGTTCTTTGGATTCGCTGGAGTGGCTTCAGCTGTATGTCATTTGCCCATGAACCAGAAATACCTGTTGACCATTACGGCCCTTCCTTTTGGTAGATGGTCTTTAGCAGTGTGTAATCATCCTAATTCACGAAATACTGGTGGTTTAACCCTCGTGTTTTCGAAGCCGTCGGGGCAGCATTTGGCACATCCAAAGCAGGAATAGGGATTGCTGGCCTCGGAACGTTCAAGCCTGAGCTTATCATGAAGGCAAGTTCCTCGAGCCTACTGGTCCACAAATATGTAACTGATACCCTGGCAGTCGCTCATTCCTGTTGTCATGTCCGGCATTATTGCTGTATACGGCCTGGTAGTGTCAGTATTAATCGCTGGATCCCGTGCGTCTAATACAACCTGAGTGTAATATCGGTGCATTAATTTGACCTTCTCAGTCAAACCAACCGGTTATTCGTTGTTTGCTGGTTTCATCCATCTCGGCGCAGGACTTGCTTGCGGGTTCACTGGGCTGGCTGCAGGGTATGCTATTGGTTTCGTAGGCGATTCGGTCAGAGTTATACCTTTTTTCTTGCACTTATGCTAAACGTTGGAGCAGTGCGTACGAGCATACGTGCACGAATCAAAAGTATTCGTTTCTATGGTGCTCATCCTCATCTTCGCCGAAGTGTTGGGGCTGTATGGGTAATGTCTGAGCACTGTCTAGACCACCTCCACCACTAACCCCAGTTTCTAGACTCATTGTTGCACTTATCATGAACACGAAAGCAACGGGGGTGAGTGGTGTATGCGGCTTATAATATTCTATCCATGGTACTCCTTCACCCGCATGCAGTCATACATAGCATATTCGATATAAATTATTGACGGACCACGAGGGATAATTGATAAGTACCCTTCTGATAGCTGAGTTTATATTTTATGAGGCATATAATCCCAAGTGTGTATCATCCAGTCTAAAACATTTATTCGTTTATCTTGGTGAAGCCCTCGACCCAGAGCGGCTGCGGCGGCGTGGAACGCGACGCTTGCGATCCCTTTCTCTCGACCTTGATTGCGAGTCAGACGACGACGAATCAGAAGATTCGCTGTTTGACTCTGAACTTGAGTCGGAATCACTGTCAGAGTCAGAACTAGAATCAGATGACCCTGAATCTGGACTCGAGTGGGAGCTATGCGCGGCAAATGTATGAGATGAACAGTATTCAAGTTGGAAAGAGTTGGTGGCATACCGTCTCGCTCTCTTGCTTTTCCGTGATGTTTCCCCCTCTTTTTCCTTGCCTTTTCCTTTGTCTTCCTTACCGCGTTCCTTCTCCTTGGCTTCTAGGATCCTGTTTGCTGTGCCGGCACTATGAGCTATTAGCGATGACTGACTTGAATATCAAAGCACAGGACGCACGGCCTCTTGAATTCCTCCGGGACTTCCACAGAGGGTTTTCCGTCAGCCTTAAGCTTCGCCAATAGCTTCGGGTTCTCAAGTTGCTGGGTGCGAGAAGGTCGTGTAAGATAGGGACGTGATCCTTTGCACTCATAGATGAAGTGACCTATAGTATGTCGGACGCCTCAACAACAGCGAAAAGAGAAACAGGAAGAACTGACCTCGACCAAGACACTTCTGACATATCGTTGATGATGTGGCCCTAGGCTGGTTAGACGAACGGCCTCCGTGAGGTGCGTACTTCGACATGATGTTTGAGTTCAATGCGTCAAACGCTGATCAACTGCCAGTGCATTGCACTATGGAAGCGTGGGAAAACTGTTTATAATTACTTCCGCCGCGGCAAGTCGAAACCGTGAACCCATCCATCGAACTCTCGAATTCCAGCAAACTGAAAAATCTTATAACACCACTCGCTCTGTAGACCCACTTTTTCAATGTATAATGGATTTTGTTGTTTAGATAAACTCATAGAGTCATGCCAAGTCATTATCTTCCGAGTCAATGTGCGCAAAATGTGCGCACGAATGGTCTCGATGCACGGCCTTCCTCGTGAGTCGTTATTATTGACTCAATCACCGCCAACCTGACGGCAACTTTCACACCCTTATTTTAATTCATAGAGCTCAAGTTTCCAGTACGATGAACTTAAACACCTCCAACATTGAACGAGCACCCAGGTTCTCGAGGCAGTTTGCAAACACTAGCAACAACTGTACATAACAACATGGGTGGCAATGCATTTGGTACCATCCTTCCAGCTATTGCGTTTCCGCGTATGCCACCTCCCATATATCGGGCGCTTAAACGAGATATGCTGGCCAAAATATCGGGATTTTATGACTATGTCAGTGTACCACGAGAAGCTCCGGAAAAGGACGACTACGGAGACCTTGACTTCGTTGTCACCGATCCAAAGCCTGTCTATGGGTCATCTGTCCCGCATGAAGTGATCAAGCAGGCTATTGGGGCGAAATATGTCAATGCCATGGAGGGCAATAGGACCTCGAACTATGCTGTCCCGATAGATTATGGTCAGTGGACAGCCTTATCACATGGCGCCGAAGAACAGGAGAATCGCTCAGCAACCGAGGACGGCAAGATATATTATCAGGTATTGCTTTCAGGGAAATTTTTGTCCAATAACCCTAATTTCTTGCATAGATAGATGTTCATGTCTGTCTGGATAGGAAGGAATTCGATAGAGTGAATTTCTTCCAGTCCTATGGCGACCTTGGCATGATCTTGGGCCTTGTTAGTAGAAATGGTGGATTGGCTTTCGGAGCGAAGGGGCTCAAGGTGAATTCAAATTTCGGACGTGGCGGCTAGTCTCCAAGTTTCTCATTTCGAGCTACCTTACAGCTTCCGGATCCGCCCAACCCTCCTCAGGATTTGAGCGAATCATTTGACGAAATCATTCCGTTTCTAGGACTTTCGATGAAAGTGTTCCAAGAAGGGTTTCAAACTCGAGAACAGATTTATGAGTGGGTTACATCGTCCCGATTTTTTGATGCCAACCATTTTCGAAGTACGGGACCAGGCATCAGCAAGGTCAAGGCACAGCGCACGATGTATTCGGACTTTGTGGAGTGGGTGACAACAACTAGACTATCTGACACACAATTTTCACGGGTGTCCCGTGAAGAGTGGCAAGCTAAAGTTCGCGATGAAGCATTGAATTACTTCAACAAGAAATCGGAATTTGCAGCGGCATCAAAGCTTCGATCTGACCGTCTCCGATTAAAACAGTATTTTTCCGGCAGCCGGGTCCGTGATTGGACTGGTCTGGGGGGTTACTGGATAGGCGTCAAGACAATCACGGATGAGATCAGGCGTCAGTTGGGAGGAGAAGATGGAGTGTTGAACTACATCGATAAATATGGGGAAGAAGGGCTCAAACTCTTCACCATTCAGGTCAGAGACAACCTGGGTATTAGTCGAGCAGAACAGGTCGATGGGGTGAATGCACCTGATGACAAAGCTATACTGCATGAAGAAGGTAAAATCGCTGCATCCATTAGTGTTTTACGCAAAGTCTAAAATATCAATATAGGACCACCCATTAATTAAACAAAGTCTGCCTCGAAACCCGTCGAATGACAACATCTGCCGACTTTTTAGTTCCTTAGGACATTTGATAGGCTTGACGGACATTGTATATCTGGAATCCTGTTGTTTTTGAATATAATGTGCCAAGATTACGGGCCCTGGAGAAGAGTGCGTCACAGCCAAGCAAGTGCCTGCTCGTGCGCTTAAAGCCAACGACGTGGTGACCATGCCCACATTTAATGTGGTCTCGCATTGGGTTACGAACGAGAGACTGTGAATGGGGTCTACGGTTGCATCGAAAACGTGAAGGCCTATTTTCGACGTCCATGTAGGCCTTCGGCTTAAGTAGACAAGAGCCAGAAAGGAGATGTGCGCAGTCTTTGAGGGGGCATGGAATTTTGATTTGCAAGAAGGACCTTCATGCATGGTATCGGCCATGATACGTATATCTGAAATTACGTGAGGATATACTCCATGGTGTGAACGAGCCAGGAGTTTAGGTGTGGTTCCCGGTAGAAGTGTTCCGCTGAGCATAGGCAGGGGATATACATCCACCAAAGTCTCATTTCGTAACGGGAACATAAGAAATAAGAAATGTGGGGTGATGGCAAACTTTAGGTTTGATAGATCTGAAAGATTCTGTACTTGCTCCTGCCAGTGAGGTCATAAGGTCAGATCGCCTCGTTTCGTAAAGTTGTAGAATCTGACACTTACGTGCATCGGAAAGTATATCGTAGAGCACGAAGGAATATGGAAGAGGTCCATCAGTCCATTTTGTGACCCGCTTTCCCTGACAGGCAAAAGCCAATCAAAGCCCATCTGGATGGCCGTTACATTGCGAGCTTTGATCACTGCGTGGAGTTTAACATTGGGTCCATTAATGCCAAAGGTCACCTTGAGTATACAACTGTAGATATAAATACAGATCCAAGGAAATTCAAACACGACACCCACATGTTACGAGGTGAATGTGTCAAAAAGGACACCCAAACTACATCTGGCCCTTCGCCGTTTGCGTCCTGGCAAAAGCTTAGATACCCACTCATAGGGAACGTGTTGGGACACGCGTAGGTCATAATGGGCTTGTGTACATCGCTCGAATCGAGATCATACCAGGAAATGCCGTTATGTTCTGCAACTTGAAGGTATCGACCAGATATGACGCCTGCATCAAAATTGTAAACTGGGAGGGTTCGAGGGAAGCGCCATTGTACTTTGGGCCGTGGCTCAGGTGATGTCCAATTGACATGCAACTTCTCAGCGCGAACGAGGTAGAGCTCGAGTTCTTTTTTTGAGTAAGAGAAGAGGGGTCCATCCGGCAGCAAGAGGTTTGAAAGCCTATATGCATTACTCCATACACTCTGTTGGAATGTCGCGCGCCAGAGACGTCGGCAAACCTGTTGAAAATAAGCTTCAATATAAGAACAGAGGTGAATTTTTTCGATGGACAGCGTGCTTACTCGACGAGTTCGAACGATGTCTCCAGCAGATAGACATCCTAATATTTCATAGATTATGTCCAGTGGAAGGTATTCGAGCCGAAGGTCGTTTCCCATTCAAGCTTTGTTGTGAGCTTTCTGCCTGTATCCTCTCTGAACAAAGTCAATGTCAGAGAAAACTCTAAAACGAAGATGTGCGTACTTTAATGGTGATGCTGTTTACAGGCATGAGATAGCACTTACAGTCAGGGGTACCGCGATGTGATAAGCCGCATTATAAGGAAATTCCAAGGTGGATGAGCAATCCGAGAGCAATCGGGGTAATCCCGACTCCTGATGCATGATGTCTGTTGCAAGTATATTCATCCTGGACCCACTCGCACCAGACCCCGACCCCGATCTGGTCTTTACGTTCCTTTTGTCTTTGACGCCAGGATTGGACAGCAAAATATAAGGTTATGCCTCGTTGAGTGCATGCAGGCGCGTACTTAGCCGTTTATCTCCCATGCCCTCATGATGGATGGGCCAGTATACTGCCCCGACTGTCCATTTTCGAGCAAGGCGCCGGGGCAGCCGGGGCACGTTGCGAAAGTGTGGCGACTGTGACCCATCGCTGTTATGGGTTTTTCAGGTGCCTATCATATGCCCTGCGGTATGTTCTTTCCGTCGTCGCGTTTTCTGAATTGGCCAAGTCCCTGGCCTGGTCAGCTGCGAGGTTATGACTTACAGGTTCGGTACGCGATTGACCAGTGACCATGGCCGATGACGGGATAAATATCTCTTCGTACCGGTCGGCCAACAGTCGGCTTACAGCAATAGAACATCCATTCCTCTGGCGGAATACGGAAGACAACCAGAACTCGAAGATAGATTGCGTCGCATCTTAGAGACCCGAAGCATTTATAGAAGCGACATGTGGGAACACTCCCACTCTCAACGGAGAACGACGGTGATGAGCAAAAGGTAATAAATTGATGTCTTCTTCGAACAATTGCTTTGCAGCCCAAATGATGCCTCTCCCACGCCCATTAGGACTCCTCCGTTGCTTGAGACTTGATCAACTTGAAAGAACACTGCTCGCTCAGTGACATATCCTCGAGACATGGCAGACGCAGACCACCACGAAATCCTTTCCCGCTTTCGCAAAGAGTTGGTGGATGAGGATGTCTTACATGAAGGCGATACTATTGGAACTGGCGACGAGACGCTGCTGTGAGCAACTCTACAGCCCGCTGCATGCCTCCACACCGAGGAAATAATATTAAATCGATAATTGCAGGAGATTTCTACGCGCTCGGAAGTTTGATCTTGCCCAGGCCAAGAAGATGTTTATAAGCACTCAGAAATGGCGGGCGTCAGTCTCGGGTGTTGGACTGGACGAGTTGTACAAGAGTATAGACCCTTTTGATGTAAGTATATGTTTAAGCTGTTGAAGAGGTTACTCATTAGAAGAGTGAATAGTATCCTGAACGCGAGCTCGTGTTTGAGGCTTGGCCCATGTGGTTCCACAAGGTTGGTTGCTTTTGATGTCTGTCCGTGAGTTTACTGAATCGTAAGACAGACGGATAGAGTCTGTGTTCGATTCTTATGTCGCCTTCACTATTCTCATTCTCGGACCTGTTTCAGAAAGGGCGACCGTTAAACATAGAATTCTTTGGAGGTATGAACCTTAACAAATTATATGAAGTGTGCAGCCCCGAAAGGCACTGGCAAACGTTCCTCGTCAACGCCGAATGTGTAAGTATATTTGCTCAAAGTAAAACGGTACCCCAGTTGACATGATATGGCCACAGCTGACCAGAGAGTGTCTCCCTGCTGCAAGTCGCGCCATTGGCAAGCCAGTCGAAGGGGCGCTAGTAATAGTAGATCTTAAAGGGTTCGGGTGAGTGATTGCTGCAATTCATTTTGTCCGTAATCCACGTTCACCGGATCGAAAGATTGGGCGCATTCTGGCACATGAAAAGCCTCGTGCGGGATGCATTCCAAGTGTCCCAAGATTATTATCCCGAGACGTACGTGATTTGTCGCTCCAGAGTGTGGTGGCGATTGTTTGAGGATTTCAATACATAGGATGGGGCAGCTTGCGATTATCAACGCTCCGGGAACGTTCACGATGATATGGAATGCTGTCAAGCCGTGGCTTTCAAAGGAAACTGCAGCGAAGGTTGACATATTAGGCGTCAACTACCAGGATGTACTTCTTGATTTGGTGGACGCGGAGAATTTGCCGACGTCGCTCGGTGGAAACTGCACATGCAATGATTTGGGGGGATGTCATTTGAGCGGGGCTGGACCCTGGCAAGAAGGTAGGATTGGATGGGGACCGAAATCTCGGCGCATTACAGATGAGAATGCAAAATTGGAGAACGTTGTTGTAAACGCGGTCGAGGTGCAAGAATCTCAAATATGCGAGGTGTGAACCTTCTAAGTCGCACCATTGTTTTCTTTAGAGGGTAGAACAAGTGCTTAGATGTCTGATAGGCGAGTACCAAGAGATATGTAGTACATTTCAGGTAGAGCAGCTTTTGAATACTTCATCGTTCGCCGTTCGAATCGCCAGCTGCGTCCGAGTCAACGCGTGTGCAGGTCAAGATACGGGATACGCTCGTTTTACTCACTATACACCGCCATTTTTTCAAAACATATTTATGGCGTGAAATTCTCACGAGTTTAAGGTATTTTCAATACACAGTGTCAAGGTGGTCAACATATCGTAGACAGTTTGACTCTGACATTTGGGCACCGTGACTACACTCGATGTAGGGAGCACCTGTAATCACACAAACTGTTCATGAATTTTTGTAGATTAGAAAGCTACATAATAAAATGTGATGTCCACCGGCCTTGAATTGTGGGGAGTACCTTCAATC